>VKOC01019108.1:0-63301 GCA_009364415.1 Spea multiplicata | reverse complement strand
CAATCACACTCCTATCATGCCAAGTCAGCCAGTACATGCTGAAACCTAGCTAGCTGCCCCCAGCATGTACTGGCTGACTTGGCATGATAGGAGTATGATTGCTAACAGCAATCAAACTCCCATCATGCCTAGGTTCCAGCACTTACACATCCAACCAGTAAATGCTGGAACCTAGGCATGATGGGACTGTGCTTGCTGTGAGCAATCACACTCCTATCATACCAAGTCAGCCAGTACATGCTGAAACCTAGCTAGCTGCCCCCCAGCATGTACTGGCTGACTTGGCATGATAGGAGTGTGATTGCTAACAGCAATCAAACTCCCATCATGCCTAGGTTCCACCACTTACACATCCAACCAGTAAATGCTGGAACCTAGGGATGATGGGACTGTGCTTGCTGTTAGCAATCACACTCCTATCATGCCAAGTCAGCCAGTACATGGTGAAACCTAGCTAGCTGCCCCCCAGCATGTACTGGCTGACTTGGCATGATAGGAGTGTGATTGCTAGCAGCAATCACAGTCCCATCATGCCTAGGCTCCAGCACTTACACTCATACAAACTCATTCAAACTCATTCAAACACCCTCCCCACCCCCTTACCTGCACTGCAGCTCCTCGATGCCGCTCACAGACCTCAGCAGGGGGCGTGGCCTCCCTCTGCCTTCTCTTCTGGCTTCCGCTTCCTCTATGCAGTGCAGAAGACCCTCCCACAGGTAAGTAGCAGGGCTCGAGGTGCGGCCCGCGTAAGATCGGTTGCCTTGGCTGCCGATCTTACGCGGGCTGCACCCTCTCTCTCCTCCAAATTTAAAAAAAAATAATAATTAAAAAAAAAACGGGATTTAAAGTCGCATTGCGACTTTATTCCAAATTTGGCAGGGGGGCAACAGGGGGGGCAAGGATTAACCTAGGGGGCAATTGCCCCCCTTGCCCCCCTGTAGCGACGCCACTGTCTGGCAGTGATAAAAAGGCTTAGACACAGAGAAACACTACTGTGTAAATCGCACTCCTGTCTTATAAGAAATAATATGTCACTGTACCTAAATAGTCTACATATATAACATGTCAAGGTACCATGGGGTTGTAGGACCATCATACTCACTGTCTGATGGGGTATGAGCTTTAATAAATTCAAAATCACTTTCACCGCCCTCAGTGACGGCAGTTACTCCAATTTCATACTTAGTATTGGCTCTTAGCTGTTTTAAAGTCAAGTTCTTCTTGTTAGGATCCCTAATTGAAAATCTGCAAACTCGCGAACCATCTAAAAAAAAACAAAGAACAAACAAAATTCACACATATACATATATACATACACTGTATGGACAAAAGTATTGGGACACCTGACCATTACACCGTGTTTTGGTATGCTGAAGCGGACATACCAAGACATTTTGGACAATGCTATGTTTCCAACTTTGTGGGAACAGTTTGAGGAAGGCCCTTTTCTATTCCAGCATGACTCTGTCCCAGTGTACAAAGGAGGGTCCATAAAGACACGGTTGGATGAGTTTGGTGTGGAACAATTTGACCGGCTGCTCAGAGCCCTGACCTCAACCCCATCAAACACCTTTGGCATGAACTGGACGAGCCTTCTCTTCCAACATCAGTGCCTGACCTCACAAACGCTCTACTGGATGAATGGGCAAAAATTCCCACAAACACTCCTAAATCTTGTCAGTGCTGATGTGTCGAATTGATGGATGTGAGATAGAATCATTTGATGATGAGGTGCTGTCATTTTTTTCATTTTTGAACTTGGCAACCCTACATGAAGCACCTAAAACTCACATAAAGTTACTGTTTTTGGAAGATATTGCTCCAGATATTAAGCTTGTGAGCAGCTCCCTCTTTATCTAATGGATCGGTTTGTCTTTTTCAGTTCTAGTTTTATCAGACCCTTTGAATGTATGGACTGCAAGAAGGGCTGCGTAAATTGTTGGAGCCATATAAATAAAAGATAATAGCGTATTTATCCGAATAAATGCAGCACTTTCCCCCCTACTTTAAGTCTTTAAAGTGGGGTTGCAACCGATAATCGGGGTTTAGCGCAGGGATGCGCAATTTGTATCGCCCGAAGCCCGGGACATACAGTTCTGGGACGCCAGGCTAGCGGACGTCTGCGCGAAGCATGTAGACAATCTCCGCCGCCGGCACATCCCCTGCGATCAACGCGTAGACGTCCACCGGCCGGCCCCGCTAGACACCAGGGAGTCCGGCGGTGCATTGGTAAATCTGGGAGGTGGCATTTCTAGGGAGCAGAGTGGCATATCAGGGGGCAGAGAGGCAGTTCTAGGGGCATAAAGCATATCTAGGGGGGGCAGAGTGGCATATCAGGGGTCCATAGTGGCATTTCTAGGGGGAATAAAGCATATCTGGGGGAGAGTGGCATATCTGCGAAGGGCAGAGTGGCATATCTGGGGGGCATATTGGCATTTCTAGGGGGCATATTGGCATTTCTAGGGGCAGAGTGACATTTGTAGGTGACATAAAGCATATTTTGGGACAGAGTGGCATATTTTAAGAAATGTGCATTATGAATTAAGGGGGAACCTTAAAATGGCTATTGGTTTTCAAACTTTCTGTTTATATATAACATACCGGTATATGCTGACTAACTGCATAATAGATACCAAAAATTGTATTCCTGTTCATTAGATAAAATATTGTTTTACCATTCCCCTAACGTGTATTTAAACATTTTTCTTTAAATTAGCAGCAAACTTTTAGGGTGCATCCGATAATCGAGCCAATACAGTATATTAAAAAGCTTAATACTATATATCTTTAACTGTACTAAAGGCACATGCTTTCGATAGTCTTACCTAAGAGTATATGTTCTTCCATTTTCATTAATTCACCAATTTCTGTGGGGGGTTTGATGTAAATATTGTAGCCACTGATGAACCCTTCCTGTAATTCATTGTTTGGATATGGGTCCCAGTTTAATTGCAGGGCATCTGGTTCAATTTTGTCAATTTTCACTCTTGGCTTCACTGAAGGTGCTAAAGGAATATATGAGTTGAGTTATTTTTTTGGTTATGCACCACACACTTTAAGAAGTGTAACCTTTTGGCTACCTTAGCTGAAATGCAGAAAATAAGTCTGTCCCCAAATTTATAAAATAGGATAAAATTTCAAAAGTGAAGAAGATTGACCCAGGCTTTATACAGTTCGAGTTCTATACAAAAATGTCTGTTACTAAATAAAGCTAAATATGAATTAGTCCCCATATGTTTGTTTTTATTATGTTTTTCAAATATGTACAAAAATGAAACATACATAATGTGTTTCGGGCATGTACAGGTGTTCTCTGCTCTTAGACGTAGATATTACCCCTGGGCATTTGTTAGGAAAGGAGAGTGGTCACAGCCATATTCTGGTAGGTGTGTGATGTCATAGTATTGTTCTGGGGGCTGCACAAAAATGCATGCGTGGCCATGTGACTCCCCAGGCTAATGACTGTATATATGACTGCTTTGTCCTACTCGAGAAACATTGCTCTACGTGATTCAGCTACAATACTCATGAATAAAAGTTTTGTGTTTGATCCATACAATAATATGCACTATAAGCAGATTACTGGAGTGTAGAGATTAAAAAAATCATTGTACAATGCGCGGAATATGATGGTGCTATATTAAAAACAAATATTGGCTCACAGAGGTTCAAGTATTTCATTCTTCCCAACCCCAAATAACCCCCTTCAAATGTTATGTAAAATATAGTATTTGTATATTTACCCAGTTCCCTTGTATATCCCGCTTTTTTTTCCAATAAATACTCGCCAAGGTGATTAGATCCATAAATTTGAAAGTTATACCTCACACCTGGTCTAAAGGCACCTGAAAAGCAGGGGAAAAAAACAAAACACATCAGACAAACAATACCAAACTGTCCAAAAAATATCTGTAGTAAAGGCCAGTGTTTAAGGTAATTCCCTCAACATTACATACAGACATTAATTACTTTGCGCTAAATCACTCCTTAGCTTAATATGTATAGAAATTTAATGACAATTTCAACAAATAAAGTTATTTTATTCATATGTCATTTTATAATTTATTTTTCTGTGGTTCATGTAAGGCTATTTTGTAAAAATTATAATTTACAGAGAACTATTCAGTATATATATATATATATATTATATAATTGTACTATATATATATATATATTATTATAATATATATATAAATAAGTAAAATTATAATACATAACTATATAATAAGAAAATAATACATATCTGTTTTGCTGGAAATCGTTCTCAGAGTAGATGGCAAAAAAAAGATTTTTGTTTTATCTTGCCAGAAAATAAACAATGATAAAACCAGGTGCATTAGTCATGTATTTTAGGATGTGATATTTAAACTTGACAATACATCTGCTCCCCCATTGACTTACGCCCTTAATGCCCTGTACTCCCCTTGCCAGGAATCTCTTATCACCTCCTCAATGCTTACCAGGCTTTTCCTAATAGAAACACAGAACGGTAGATAAGAACCATTTGGCCATCTAGCCAGTCGTTGGATTTGTCTTAGATTTAGGATAGCTTTATGGCCATCGCATGCATGTTTAAGTTCCCAAATCTAGCACATACGGCTAGAACAATCAAATGTTTATGCCGGCCCATCATATACTGAGTTTGTACCGGGTCAGACTTTAAGGGTGTTTAACCTGGATGGTTGCGCAGGATGCCACGAGAGGAGGGAATCTGGCCGATTAGGGAGATCTCTGTAACATCCTCAGGTACTGTTCTCACCATTGAAGGAAGTAAATCAGAAGAATGTTGGACGTATTATTGATGACCAGAGTAGCATCCAAGTTTCATTGACATTATAGTATATTATACTAGAGGACATTATAGTCTTATACATCTATAGGGAATTTTAGAATAAATAACCAAACCATTTTTCTGCTTGCACTTACTGGATTTGATGGTGACTCTATGGATGCTGGAGTTAAACTTTGTCCACTGAAGATCACAATGAGGGGACCTAGGATAGTCACACCATTCCACTATATATCCCTGATAAACAGGAGCTGCCTTCCATGATAAATAAACCCCACCGTCACTGCCGTGTGTCCTTTCCTCTTGTATTTCATTATCTGTAAAGCCATAGTACATACGTTAAGCATACACTGCTTTCATTATGTCTCTTTAGCACATGCATCAATTGACATTTTTAGACTATAGAATAACTTTAATATGCAAAGGACATATAACCTAGTGGGAGTTTTCACCAAATGGCGAAGTGCTGGGTAGTTGCGATGATGGAAAGGATTTCATTTAATTACACATCTCCACATTTAATCTGCACATCATCAATATGAGGGAGGGGGGTCCCAAACAGGAGCTTTTCTTGCCCCTGACTATGGGTGACACTGAGATAAAAATGTTTTTAAGTATGAATACTCTGTAGGATACTCCAGAAAGCTTACATGAAACAGCTATCACTTTATCCATTTATTTATTATTTTGTATTAATAAACATGGCTGACAGGTCTGTCTTTAACACTGGGCAAAAAAGGCAAGTTCCCAGAGCCCTAGTGACCCACACAGAGCGGGTCGTTTCCCCATGGATTGTCGTTCAGTGATCTGGCCGATCCATGTGTGCCAGGGCAAGAATAGATAAATAGAAACTGCTGGCGTGTTAGCTAAAAATGACACGTAGATGTGGGTCACCGGTCACCCGTTAGAATTAAAGGTAACTCTGACCTGAAGTGAGATATCAACACAGAACTTAAAGCGACATCTTACTGCCCCTGCTATTAGAGCCAATGTCACGTAGAGGGCACTGTCCTAAGGGGCTGGATGTCACTTTTCAGGGACACGGTGGAAGGGGAAATAGGTGCGGCATGATAATAGATCTGTCTGTTCCTGCGCATTAATCTGTTGTTTCCTGCCTAGCATGTGGTCTGCTAAAAAAAAAAAAAAAAAAAAAAAAAAAAAAAAAAAAAAACACAAACAAGCAAACAAACAAATCTGTAGTGTGGGAGGATTGTAAATCCACAACCAGCTCCACCGAGAAGTCCTTGAAGTCAATTGTGTCTTAACTTTTCATTAGTGATCACCATGTCCCTGTTTCCGGAATAGTATTATGCAAAAACTTAGAATCCAAATACTTTTCTTGTCCCAGTTCCAGAGAAAATAAGAAAGCAAAAAAAAAAAAAACAGAGGCTCAGCACTCAAATGGTAAGGTGAGTTTATTTCACCTTAAAATAAACTCACCTTACCATTTGAGTGCTGAGCATCTGCTTTTTTATTTTTATATATCTAAGGGCTTGGTGGTACCCTGGCTCATGCGCCATCTCACAACGGAGTGCTGTGTTCCACCCTTTGCTTTTGTGTACGCTAGTTCCAGAGAAGGCTTACCATTTTTGCTGACTGCTGGAATTCTTATCTCTGAGGGTGGAGAACTGCCTGCTTTGTTTTGCGCTGTAATCCGGATTATGTGAGCCTGGCCATCGATCACAATCCGTGTGCTGTTTTGTTGAGCTAAAACATTCCTGTGTTGCAGGTCAGAAAGATCCCCTTGTGGCTTCCAAGAAACATCATAGCGAAAAATGTTTCCGTTGGCATAAAATGCTGGCAAAGGCTGCAGAACAATTGGAGAGAAAATATATGTGTTTTTCTTATATCAGGCAGCATGTGTCAGCGGTAATAAAAAAGAGAAATTAATATAGCTGTGTTCGTCCAAGAGACGATGGAGTCTTTAGCCAAAGGTGATATCTTTTATTGGGACAACATAGAAAAGATAGAGTCACGTAAGATGTTGGGACCTTAAAGGTCTCTTATTCAGGAGCAATTCTCAATTCCATTAGAAAAAGAAACCTCCGAGGTTCCAAAATGTTTTGCAGCTTTACAAATACTAATTACAAATAACATTCAAGTTTAATAAAATATTTCTGTGTAACTTCTTTTTAATGTCATATATAATGCCGTCTTCTGATCTTTAAACCCCCCCCAAAAAAAATTGCAGAAGCTCAGTTGTCTTAAATATTACATATAAAATGTAACACACCTGTAAAATCAAAATAAGTATCCAATTAAGACAACGGAATATCTTTTACGTGAAATCCAGGTCTTGTGCAATAATTTCCCTCTCCCACGAATATCCAGTTCTTGATACACATTTCTCGATAAGACCAGAAATCACTTACCCTCCAGTGAAGAGTCACAGTTCTCTCAGCATTATCCTCTGTTATTTCTCTCCAAATGTCAAGCGGTGCTGCGGGAACTATCATACCAGATGTTATATTATTTATAACGGTTTCATACTGTCTGTTATAGGAAGCTCTAACAACAATGGGCCAGATTTAATGACCTATCTAAGAGCAATAATCATTATAATCATCATGAGAATACTCGTCATATAATAATAACATATGCAATAGTAATGCTAATAACTACTACTATATTGAATATTTTCTGGATTTAATTTTAGAAAGTAACAAAGTGGCAGCATTGCAGAGGTTTTTGTTAAAAGCCGTCCTCTTACTGTGTTAGGGTAGAGTGTCTTTTCTGGGTGTCATTCTTCATTGGTGAAAAGCACATCGATAGAAATAAATGTTTGAACTTTCTACAATGTTTCAAAGTGAAGTAGAAGAACGTTTACCAGATGAAGATTACAACAGACAAGATACCCAGACAACTGGAACATTATCCTACTTAACTTTGAAATATGTTTTATGTTTAGCTGTCCTGTAATTGGCTTTTTTTTAAGTAACAAAAATGTGTTATGCTTCTGCTAATATGTTCACTGTAACTCAGTTAAATGGACCCCTGTAGTTATCATGCAACCTTCTGAAGGTAATTGCTCCATTATATCCCAGAAGTCAGCACAATGGACACACAGGACAAAGAAGAGGAGACCCCGCTAGACCATAAGGTGCCACATAGATACACCACTGGTAGGACCAGTATTGGGTGAAAGACAACTCATACCATCTTCTGGTGTCCTGAGTGTAAGCTCCTCACTCCATTCACTCCACCACGGTAAAGAAGAAGTTACTGCACAACGTATTCTCAATGTGTAGTGAGTATATGGCTGTAGTTTATCAAGGGTAACACTGTATGATGAGCCAGAAAAGGTTCCTTTAACTGTGATGTTTATCTGTAAGATGTAAATAGATAGTGCTCAGCAACTTATGCCTAGATGTATTGGGCCATAAAAGCTGTTTTTTTGTTTTTGTTTGTTTGCTTTTGCAATCACGATAAAAACAATTAAATGTCCCTGTTAATTGTGCCGTATGTGTCTCAGAAGTGCAGTTTATATATACAGTCCAAGAAGCGCAAATAATGAAACAGATACGAAATCAACTAACTAACTGGGAAATCCAAGAGTTTGTGAACACAAAGCTTCAGTTTCCATAACAAGCATTTACTAGTAGTGTTTATTTGGAAATCCAAAACTATGCCCAAAAACTTCAGTTTCCACCTATCGATTTAATGCAAAAAATTATTATTATTATTATTATTTGTTGCATATCAATGCAGAATCTGTCTCAAATACCAAAATCCAACCAATAGAAGCAGCTTCATTTGGTGCCATTTGTGCCATAAAGTATCATACAAAAAAAATGTAGGGCACAGAAAAATCAAAACCTTCTAACCTACAGAAAAAGCTTAAATTTAGTCAGAGCTTCAAACACAAGAGACATAGGATATACAGAAGGTTACATTATAATCCCGTACCCTAAATCACGATGATAAACACACAGGACTTTGTCTGTTTATCTCACCTGTTCTTCATCTTGCGTGGTCTTCTGCAGTCCAATCTGACACCGCAGCACCAAGGTGCTATAGTCTGCTCCCAAAGACCATTTTAATGTCGCATTTCTCGGAGTCAAGGACATTGTTGACAGTTTTGTTGGTGCCAAGGGACGAACTAAAATACAAATAAATGCAAATTTAAAAAAAGAAATAAAAGTAAAAATGCAATAAATTATCAGTTGTACCGTTTACTATATTTCTTGTGAGTCTGAGGCAGTCAAGCGGTGTTAATGTGTCAAACCCGCAACTACAAAAAAGCCAACTTTTCAAACTGTGATGTAAACTTTAGCAACTCACAAAGTCAGAAGCCACAGTGTTAAGACAATGGCAGAATTACTAATAGTTTTGAATGTGCCAAGACAGCCGTAACATCTGGACATATGTGTCGCCTGTCTATGTATGCTGGATAAAGCGAGGTACTTGGGCATTCCATCTATCTATTGTGGGTGTCCTACCATGGAACACTGGAATTCTGTAATAAAATACTGTATACCGTTTACTGTCACGTTCACAACAATATCAATGCTTCTTTTTCCCAGTGCGTTTTCAGCAATCAAGGTAAAGTTATATAATGACTTGTTTTTCTCAATGGTCCACAAACAGCTGTCTCTGGAATTGCAGGAGGAAGATTTATTGGACAACCTGAAAAAAAGGAGAAAGTTGTGTTGAACAAGAAAGAAGAATCAGGTCAACTATACCTTAAATAATTAGTTCTTCGTCTTTATTATTATTTTAATCTTTAAATTATACAACGTCTTACAGTCCATACATTCAAAGGGTATGGCAAAGCTAGACAAACTAAATGGACAATAGGTAAAGAGGTCCCTGCTCACAAGCTTATACTAGATAGGTTTGACCCACGTAAACCTTCTGGATCTCATAGGTATCTCCTTTAGATGTCATGCAAGACAATACCTCAGGGTCCGAAAGCTTATCTTTTTTATGTTGACCCAATAAAAAGGTATCAACTTTAACTCCGTCTCCTCTTGGACTGATACAGCTATATTTGTCTTGTTATTAAGAAATCAGGTTGCTTTCGGAAATATTACCACTAGAGAGCAGCCTTTGGCCAGGGAATGTCTGGTTTATTATCAATACGTTTTAGTCTTGATTTTTTCTGACTACATTAGGAAAAAAAAAACATATTATATGTTACCAGCGTAAGGTTCCACAAAGTATCCTGTAACTAGTTAATGAGAACAGAAAGAACGTTTTTGTGCCGTACGAAAACAGGATGCAGGATTTCATAAAATAATATTGTCATTGGAAAAGGGTAGCGGATGTGACTGTTCATATGTTCATATGTTGAAAACAGTTTATATGTAGATTTTTTGGGGTCAAAGCATTGCTATGCATTTCAGTGCATAGAGGAAAAACATGGCGTGGGGATACCCACATGGTGTGATCTGGGAGAAATGGGTTAAAAGAGAAAAAAATCAGTTGATTTACTGATAACATTAAATTGTAAATCAACATAAAAAACGGTTTGGTAAAAAAATAATTGGCACATGAAAACCTTTTCGGTAAGAAATGCCTAAATTTAATTATTACTTGATTTATCAGGCAGTGAAAGAATAAGTGTAGTGTGTGTTTTTTATTAATTACCCTAAATGTAGTATTTTACTTATGTTTTAAAGAGGCAAACGTAGCCATTTTTTTACAACTGATTTTGTTTGAAACACCCAAGAAATCCAGTCAGCCGTGGTGGGTCATTGTACGTGCAGGTAAACATTTAGTAGGGCTAAGGGAAAAGGGGCGAGGGAATTCAATTTGGTATGAATGTTCCTTTTTAATAAATATAATGGAATGTAAGGATACTTTCAGAATTTTATTTTAAATAAACCACTATCTGGGAGTGAAAGGCATTCTCACCTCGCAAAACCACAACTGGGAACAAATGTTATTTACTGCCGGTCTTAGTGAAATTAAAAACAAGACGTACCACTCAAGGAACAGCTTAACATCAGTCTAATCATAAACCACAAAATGTAGTCATCACAAAAGATCTCTAGCCCCATAGCAGTAGAAGCAGGTCTGAAAACGGCTTGTCATACAACATACAAAATATGCAATCACTCTATAGTAAATACAGTACTTTTCATATTTAACTCATTTGCATAAAATACCACATTTTACATGCTTAGTGTCAGAACTAGGATAGGACCCTTATAAATATACGCGTATCTACGTTTAATTGAGTGGCTTGTAATTCTTTTTTTTTTTTCAGCTTACCATTCATGCAGTGTGTATTTGGGAGACACTTGGCCATCGTCACCATCTTCAAAGTTGTATTTCTTCCCAGGAAGCCACCTGCAGTTTAAGGTCTGCAGATCACGCGTTTCGCATGAAATATTCTTTGGCTGATCTGGTGGTTCTGTAGGATAGGATAAGGAGTGATGAGCCAAGTGGCAATCAGCAAAGTACTTAGAGGGCATCACCAACATATTTTTTCCTTTTAATCTTTTTTTTTAGCCACCGGTATTATACCATAGTGCAGATATGAACCATAATATCACCTGATGAATAAGTAAGGGACAAGCTACTGCTCAAAACAGACTCATCCATATTGAATGTATAATAAAGTAATTCTTTAAGGGTCTCGCCAAAGCCTTTGTGTATCTCATGTAAATCAGTGATGGATCCGCGCATGCGCACTGCTGAACATGAGAAGCATTTAATAGAATGCAGATAGCAGGGGGTTGAGGAAACACAGCAAATGTATAGAGAGGATTCTGACTAATCCCTCTATGGAGTTATGTGTAAAGAAAACCCAGAAGATATAAGGTAACGGTATACTCTGATATGTAGGTTCACATGATAGCTGGAGTATACCTTTGAGAAAGTTTAAAAAGGTTTGAGTATTTCATTTTTATGAATATATTAGCTGATTATGATGGGGGTTCTTGACACAATGACCCAAAATAATACTTACTGCTGACAATAAGAACAGTCCCATGGAGTGACGGTGGTCTGTCTAAAAAGCACATGACGTTGTGACCATCATACTTAGACATTGATACATTATTTACGGTGATCATAAAGGTGTTGTTTCCAACACTAGCGGATGGTGCCTGGTAATCTGTATGCCTGTATGTAATTTTTTCAATTCGCTGGCCTTTCCCTGGGATGCAGCAGAAGCTAACAGTAGATCCTTCGAGGACTATTTTCTCATGTGGATAAATGAAAGGTCTGGATCGGTCCGCATTATTCTCTCCTATAAAAAAGAAAACGCTATCAGTATAAAACAATGCCGTCCACTACATTAGCAATATAACTATAGTACCATATAATAAAATAACAATGTACTGCTAGACGTCCCCATCACCCCCACACAAATTCCTTTTTTTTCCTCTGTGTTTTGCCAAATTCTTTACATTTAACATGTTTCTTCAACTCCACCCTTTTGATGGAATAATTGATGAATATGCTCATGTCTGGATAACAAGACGGAGCAGTGAGGGGTTATCTTGACCATTTGAGCTTGCCCTGTTGGACAGTATGGACCCCTAGCATTCCAGCACTATAGGTTCTTGTGATTCAGAAGTTTGTGGGAAGGATACGGGCAAACAATTATTGCAATATTTATCCGTTGGCGTGTACTATTGGTTCTACTTTAAAATCTGTACTATCAGGACAGATCTATAAAGCAGTGAATCATTAAAAATGTTGATGAACAAACAAAATGTGCTGAAATGTTTTTTCATTTTTTATATTTATATATTCTGTGTCGACGGTGACATTGACATGAGCCCATTTCAAGATGTATTTGATGCATTTTATTATTTTTAAGTTAAACTCACCATGATGTGTCTTCCATGCACTCCACTTACTCCATTGATCATTATGAGTGAATGGATTCCCCACTATGCTGCTTTTGATGCGGATATGGTGGGAGACACATTCCAAAGGTACATCGGAATCCCAAGACCACCGAAACACTTTATTGGTCTTGGAAAGATGTGTTTGATAATAGTGCTAGGACCAAAAAAATGAATAAAACTGCATGAGCATAAAATCATCATATTCAAAGAAAACCATGGAGCAGTGCTTTAAGCTTTTAGAATATTTACTAAAACCATGCCACCTCAATGGATTCTGATCACTCAAGTTGACCTTTATCTCAACTGCCCACACAACCTTTTAATCAATAGACCCAAAAGTCTAAACCTCATATAATTGCAAATAAAATAATGTATACGTTAGAATGTTCCAATAAAAGCAATAATTTATCAGATGTATCATTATCTGATGTTAAAGAGACATTAATGCATATTTTTTCCGGAATCAGTAGAGCCAGTTATATTTAAATAGGACCAATGGCTAAATAGAACTTTTTTCGGAGAGCTGTTCGATGATGTTACTGCTATTATCACAAACATGTGTACTTACATTCTGTATGATGTTTATTTCTTTACCTCTGCTCACTTGAATGTGAAATAAAATATCTGACTGTAAGTCATACGCACTGTCGCTGACTTTCCACTCCACAATCAAACGCTGAAGTGATGATATATTGTAAATTCTCAGATTTAATGGTTTAAATGATAAATTGCTTTCTAGAAAAGAAAATGTAAATTTTGTTAATGTTTTTTAAATCTTGCACATTTTAATCAACAGAGGCGTGTGGTTAACTTGCCTTTCTAAAGACATAAGAGACCAGTGTCCCCTAAATTATAAGGTTTATTCCATATTTATTTTACATCGGTGGGTAATATTGTGTTATTGTGATATACAATATTGTGATATTGTAGGGATTTAATTTATGGTGGCATTATATCTGGTTCTGTCAGACCATTAAAGGGTTCGTACTTTAAGTGGCCAGTCTCCTCTGTATTGTATACAGCAGACAGTTCCCATCACTATTAGTGTATAAAAGTGGGATGCCGAAATCCTGGTCTTCATACAGGCCCTCTTGCTCTGGCTGAACATAAGGGAAACATATCGAATGCTAGAACTCATTAAACCATAACCTATAGTTACGTCAATGATGGTGCCGGTAACAAGGGATCCACAAAGGCTGGTCAGGATAGAGGCTAGCCTTACATTTTTAGAGGCTAAGATGAGAAAAAGTAGGGTGGTGTTTGAAGACAAAGATTAAATTATTTATAAACTGAGGAAGTTATTTCCAAATATTACATTTTACGGCTCTGTTCACCAAATAAAACTATGTATAGCAGAGCCAGCAATGCTTCAGGACCAAGGAGAAAGTCTAGAAGGACTCTACTGAGAACTATCTACAAGTGCCAGAATACACGCGTGTGTATGTGAACACATAGACCCATACTTTAAATCTACCTGGGAGTGGAATGGATATTCTTTGTCAAGATTCATTGGATGCCATTCATTGGATGTTTATAATTAGCGAGTTAGTCAGAGCTATTCTAAAAGTTTAGCCGGGAAACAATGAGTACATTATTCCCAATCGCATTCGTTACCTTGACAGTGTAAAAGACCAAAGTTCAGCATCAAGACAACTAGAAAAATTTCATGCTGAAGTCTAGTAATGTGATCCATTGATTTGTCTAGAACACAAACAAAAAACATATGTTAGCATGTTTCTCAATTATTTATTACATTCACTATTTCCTGACACACGTGTATATTTACAGATTTAGACACAGCTGACCTTGATGAAGACTGACTGAGATTGACAGGACAAAAAGTAAGGAGACTTTGTAGAGGCTAAGGCACTGCCTATGGTCTGCTCTCTGTGAATGTTCTGTATTGTGAATTATTTTTTATTATTATTTATTGCTTTACATAGCACCATTATATTCCGTAGCGCTGTACAATGGGTAGATAGGACATAACAAGTAATATATAACAATTCGACTTACAGAACAACAGGTGAGGAGGGCCCGGCTCAAACGAGCTTACAGTCTAGAGCAGGGATCCCCAAACTCGGCCCTCCAGCTGCTGCAGGACTACATCTCCCATAATGCTCCTTCAGCTAAGGGGCTGGCTGAGGAGTATGGGAGATGTAGTCCTGCAGCAGCTGGAGGGCCGAGTTTGGAGATCCCTGGTCTAGAGGTTGGAGTCTTCTGTCATACCCAGGTCCAGAAATTTTAAGGGCTCCCAGATGGTTACATTAGAGGTAGCATTACAATTTATGATACAAATGTGGAAGTACTAAACTTTCGATTTATAGTCTCAAATCCTTTTTTGTAAAATGTCAGGTTAAGAGTTTACTGCTGACCAGACTTGACTTAATTTGTTTGCATTTAAACCAAAGAGAAATGGCTCCCATGATCTCTATTAACCCAGGGAGCTGGACTGTGTCCCCCAGTTCCACCCCTCCAGGCGCGGTGGGGGTTAATAAGTTATCCCTTGGGTAATGACAACTGCCTGCATACTTGTATCATCCTTTATCATGTTTGTTATTTATTTAGTTCTATTGGCCCATACAATATAATATAGTATAAATATACTTTAGCACAGAGACACTGAAAAATTATGTTATTCACATTTCTTTGAAAAGGTTCGTAAGATATTAAAAGCTTATACAATAGTAAAAGCTGATACCATTTTCCAAAGAATATTGTTATTTATAGGAGTTCTACAGAAATCTATTGTGTTGTTTAAACTGTGACCAGCCATTTAAACCCCTGATATATTATCAGATATTATCAGATATTTTAAACCAACCAATCGAAAGTGCTGGTTGATGGCTAACTTCCAGATGAATAATGTTTTATGAGCTGGAAGTTATAAACAATTTTTTACTGTTGACCTGGGTTCAACCAAAAGTGGATCTGATTACTCAGAAATGGAATCTTGCCAAATTTCCTCCTTTCCTATGAAATTACTTATATGTAAAATGTGTGAAATCATGTTCTTCTTGACCTAGCAACATGAACTCTGGTTGAACACTGCAAAACATTATGATGAGAGTTGTCTCCCCCATCCCCCTGTTATTCTTTGAAGCTACCCTTCAAGCTGGAGAGTAGGAAAATTTAACCTTGGAGAGGTTTCTTCGCGAAGACTTAAACTCATTTGTGGTGCAAGAAAACTTCTACTGCTTTAAAGAGAAGTTCTACCAGCTGGTGTAAAACACAGTGCTGTAGGATACCTGAATAGTAGTCCATCTGAAAGTTGTAACGTGCGTGCTTTCCCTTATTTTATTTATTTTATCTTTCTTAAGCATGTTTTCTAGGGTTTTAGGATCCGGCTAAGCCAAAATGGTATCATAAAAGAAAACAATCCTTACATGTCACAGGAAAGAAAAAGATGCCAAATTCAAGCAGGCATCTCAAATCAAGGATTTCTCTTTGTACCCCTGCATTCTATAGAGGATTACTGACTAAGGCAGTAGTTGATTGATGAGTTTCCAGTGAGATATTGTCATTGCAAATTAACAGCTTCACCATGGCTTATGAAGAGCCAACCCTGGAGGACTCATACTGGAAGGAAAGCCTGGTTTGTTTGGTATAATACATTGTTTAACCAGTAAGATATCATACAAGTAGCTTCGTTGATTGAACTATGCATCATGCAGGGGTAGCTCGGCCGTTCTCGTAGAAGAAGCTTGCCAACTTTAGATTAATGGGAACTTTGAATAAAACACTAGAACTTTACTTTCGCCTTCTGTAGAGTTTTGATTTTGTATTGTGTCAAAAGACTACCTATGGGTTGGATCAACTAACAAGGGTCACGTGCCAAGAATGGCAGAACTGTCAGCTAAATGTGCTTACTTAAGCTGATCTCCTCATTCATATCAGTTATTTTTTGGTTATCCATGAAGGCTTGTGCCGCAACTAGACTGATACAAATACCCACTAAAGAAAGCTTGCCGATACGTACATGAAATAATAATGACACCTATGATACAGGACATTATTCTTCCGAGGAGAAGCATCCAGTCTCTTGCTGCTGTCCCTCCCTATATACTTTAACCACATTTGCAGTGTTTACGCACAAAAGCCTGCAGCCTTCCAATTCATGGCCTCTAAAAAAAAAAAAGCTGTTGAAACATAGCAACCACTAGCATTGTAGAGGGACACGAAGAGGGTGATATTGAGAAATGTTACTGAGTCGGTTTAGTAAGCAGAAAGAAATCTGGAGAACCCTCCCTTTCATTTTCCAGGAATTATAACCCATATTTCACGTCACATAAATAATAGCCCTTTTTCCTGTTGTGCCTCATATTCGCTATCTGTTATATCCAGAACCCTACCTAACTGAAGTCACGCTTCGTCATTGTTGATGTGGATACATACTGTATTATGAACACTTACACTGAAAGTGCTATAGAAGTATAAATATTTTACTAGCGTTAGGTACAATGGTGGATTCACCATGTAGTTGTTATCGAAGAAAAGTTTCTTCTACTTAATTTTGCTCCAATAAACTTCTTTATCTGCAGACCTGTAAGTTGCCATTGTAGAAGGTCATGTAATATTTGAGGTAACATTTCTTTAATCAAACACCACACTTGACCAATACGTTATGGATAATAAACACATTTTATTTTTTTGGTTTTTTAAGGACCAAAGGTTTATACCAAAACACAATACCCCTCATGTACTTTAACCACACAAATTATAATTGTATTGTTTTTTTCAGGATGAATAGGACTTTTTTTTAGAAACCATATCTATATAGATAAACAATCATTTAGTATTAAAAAAAATAGAACAAAAATGTGCACATTTTTACCTAAAAAATATATAGTGCAATTGCAGATAAAATGTAAAAATATAAAGCTTTATTTAGGGCTTTTTCCTGATATCAGGAAGGTTTCCCATGTTTTTTTTGACTTAGCAGGGTAAAAATGTATACTTACTTTTTATTTTTGTTTATTTTATATTACCTTACATCTATAGATCTATTTCTCTGTAAGTCTACTACCCTCCCAACCACAAGTGTTTAGATGGTGGGAGTGATCAAGCAGCTAAAAATACAAATTTGCTTTAATAAAATGATTTTGCTATCTGAACACAAGCAGGGCTGTTAATGCTCCTGGGCTGTTAAGCACAATACGGAACAAGGTCTAACTACCCTGACGCATTAACTTTACCTGAAAATGATTAATATGCAGGGAGGCTGCCGGTGAGGTAAAGGGGTGCGAGAGGGAGTGACTGAGAGGGCAAGGGAGGGAGTATGTAACAATGTATGTATGTATACTTCCATTCAAAAGTTTGAGAACCCTTAGAAATATACTGTGCAGATGGGGTTAATGTCGTAAGTTACTTTTGTAGCTGGAAACGGCTGATTTTTTTTACGGAATATCTTCATAGGCGTAGAGAGGCCCTTTATCACACCCATCACTCCTGTGTTCCAACGGCCCTTTATCACTCCTGTGTTCCAATGGCACATTGTGTTTGCTAATCCAAGTCTAACTTTGAAAGGCTAATTGACTCTTAGAAAACCCTGTTAAAATAATGTTAGAAATTTCCATATTTTTCATGAAAGTGACCCCAAACTTTTGAACGGGTGCGTATGTTAGAATCTAAATGTATGTATAAGTATGTGTGTTAACATGAATGTGTATGTGCATATGTGTTAGCATGAATGTATAAATGCATGAATGTGTATGTGGTGTGAGAGGGAGTGTGTGTTAGTGGTTAGTATGATGTGGTGGAGTGTATGTTAGTGCATGTGTATTGGTTACCGTGAGTGTGTAAGTGCGTGTACATATATGCGCACATGTTTTCAGGGGGGCTCACCCCAGAAGTCTTAACCTAAATATCCACTGCCTATCCAAAGACTGTTGACCATCTTAAAACACAAGTCATTTTCTGGATAGCAGGGATAAACACTTGGTTCAGTCCAGCCAGTCTAAACCCAAAAGGAGTCAACTTAAAATGCTACTCAAACATAGTCATTTGGTCCTCCAAAGCATGCGTACTTTCTTATCTATGTGTGTTGCATGTGCCTCTTGCTCAGCTCAACAAACTGAGCCTGGGTCCAAGTTGGCTTCTGCGAAGCCACTGGCCAGCTTGTCCACCTTTAGGACTTATGTTTGATTACAAGGACTGTACTGGCAAATTCCAGACTGATAGCAGCTATAGACAACACTCAAAGATTTAATTTCCTAAAAAAAAAATGTAAATATACAATTTTAAATATAAAATAGTTTTGTAACAGAAACATAAGATCCTCTACGGAGAGCAAAGTATACAAATAGCGCAGGCAACAAATTATATGCTTCTATCCACTGTTTGTAGGGAGAATGGTGATTAAAATGGTTTCATATGATCTGTACTCCTTCACTGCTCTCCTTTCCACTTACACTTGCGGCCTGTAGGGTTTTTCCCGATGCTGGCCAGTTCAAGCGCGTTTATTTTTACTGAGGAATGTGAAATAAATTTGTACGTCAATGAAGCATTTGTTCCGCAGTGTGTCTCAAAACTTTTTAAAACTCAGTAAATACAGCATTAGAAGCATAACTCCTAGTACAGAACCTTTTCCAGAAATACTTTTTTTTTATTTTTAAGTAACATTATATGTAATTAAAGAGAATGCAATGCAAAATAGGTATCGATAGTCCGTTGCAAACAGAATAAGTCATTGCCCACAGTGGTAACAGATACAATTATTTCGACACAGGACCCTCCTCCGCTGATTTGATATCATTTGAGAATGATATCAAATGAAGCAATGTACAAAATCTTGATCCTTGAAAAATAAATCAATGATCATAAAGTGTTCATACCTGTAGACTTTATATATATATTTTGACATCCGCAGCATATCATCTCTTCTGTAACCCATCACAAAGTATTTTATGGGGACTCTAATGGTCAGAAGCGTTTATGCGGCTGCCGACCTTGTAGGCCTGACTAGCAGCAGTACACCAGCCCAGTACTTCATCCTTTTACTCTTGGATACAATGAAAACCAAAAAGAACTTAAAACAGATCTCCATCTCTGCTTCCAAGCCTTGCACAGACTCCATAGAACTCGTCCCCTTGAGAAATTAAATCCAATATTTAATTCCGTAAGGACCAGGGCTTTTTACCCTATAGGAATGGAACAATTTTTGTGTTTTTGCATTTGTTCAACCATTATTCTCATTTAGCAAACTCTTTAAAGTTAACCTCTTAGGGTCAAGCTAGAAAACAACAAAATAAAAAAATTAACTCTAAAAGATGTTGTTTTTTTTTTATCGTGGGATATTACCCCGGAAATTACTTTCTCTGCCTCTCTCTGATAGCTTGGATTCTATGCTTTCGAGCAAACATTATCTTCTATGTAAAGCTGAATGATGGGGAGATCTTCGTTGAGTAGCTGCGTAGAGGTATAAGACCCATAAAGCTCAGTTGCTGATGAAATCTCCCATATGGCAGATTATGTATATATGGATGGATTTTATCTGAGACATTTTTACAAAATTTAGATTAAGAAATTTAAATTAAAAATAGGCAGCCCAATTGTGCCTGAGATGAAGCTGTCAACTGGACCGGTGGCACCTCGGGAGAGTTCTAGTTGAATGTTACAACTGCTACTAGGACCCTGTGACCCTGATCTACATGCATTTTCCATATCCACCCTCTGTGTGTTATATTCTTATTATATATATATATATATATAATAGATTATTAAATATATGTGTCTGTCAGTCTGTCTATCTATCTGCCTGTTTGTCTGTCTATCTATCTAGCTATTTATTTTAAAACAAATTAACCTGACTAATTCTTAAATAAAAAAATATATAAATCATGGCAGAAAGGAGGCAAGCTATTCAAATGACAGTCTAAATCATAGAAAAAACGTATTTGACGATTGTTAAGACCCACCTAGTCTGAACAATTTTCCTATTGTAAAGACTCCTTGGCTTTGTCTTATATTCTGAGACTTCTGATGTAAAGCTTACGTACATTAATAACATATAATAATCATTAATCATAGTTATATTAACAATATATTTAAATATTTATTATTATATTGAATTAATTCATTGTTTGCTTGAGAGAAAAATCACTAAGCTTATCACCTGGCACCTGTAAACGTAGGTACATTATACAATCCCTAAACTCACTGACCTGTCAAAAACACAATGCATGTTGGGATGCATTCACTTCACTACTTTATCACAAACACACAGAGCATGCGTTGATGTATCCTGAAACAAGAGGACTGGGTCAAAGGCTAATGGGAATTGTAGTTTCACGGCAGCAGCTGGGGATAGGTACCTGCTGCTCGCTATTTCTGTACGTTTAAGAAAACATCTACACTGACGCTGGCGATAATATGATAATAAGCGTCAATAACAAAAGTTAAACCTTACTTATGAGACCAGTAGACGTTACCAGCACAGAATTATTTTAAGTGAACCACTTCTCCTCCTCACCGGGAACAGAGCAGGTCTCCGTTCTCTTACACAATAACAGCCTGCATGTTACTGAAAGCTCAGCCCCTGGCAATGTTTACTTACTGTTTCTGAAAAGAATCTTTCTCGAAATCTTGGGAATTCACAGGGAATCGGAGAAGCTTTAAGCGCCAGGTAACTGTATCATATAAATTCAATAGATTTGTCCAAGTAACATGGACATATAGTTGGGCATTTCGAGACCTGTTGCTCTCCGGATATTCCCAACTCCTTATTTTCACTTAACTTTTGGCTACTCCGAATTCCAAGCTGGAGTGGGCGGAATTACAGGAAGAAGAGGCTGACTCATTCTGGCTCCTAGTGCAAGCCTGAATTTAAAGAGAGAAATGAAAATATTTTCATAAAAGAATGATTGTGTTAATTCACTCACACAGACACGTTTAGGCTTGTACAAACAGCATTTAGTATTCTCGCAGTGGCTTGAGAACCTGTTATGTTGGTTCCCGCAAGTTAACTGGTAAAAAACAGTGCTTATTGTATATGTATAGGTACAATAAATATCATTTTAAAGGTGCTGTCCCACTTAGACAAAGCATTTACCCCCTACGGGCGAGGGCCACTGGACACTACAGGACCAGAGCAATTTACATGCCTTTTCCTATATATTTCTTCTGTTATTTCCCTCTTTCTCATTTATTGAACCCACACAAAATGTGGTTTAAATAGTCTTTTTTAACAATATACTTACATGTAACATATTCGTTTTTATTAAACCATTTTTTTTCAAATACACATTTTTTTTTACAATTTTACAAGTATATAAATTGCCCACAGCTATTATAAATGGGAAAAAATACCAAAAATATATTTGTTAACTTGCTCTGATTTATAAACCAACCTACATTTATACTTTTCTAATTTCCATTAGGTGTTCAATTTTTAACCCCTACCTAACCCTAACATTATCCCACTAACTAACCCCTACCACCCAACAACACAACTACAAAAAAGGTACATCAGTTAATTTTTTAAAAAAAACAGAACATTTTTAAGTCTAGCTCTTGGGGTCCAGGGAATAAGCTAGTTGGTGTTTTCGGCCTCACACCAGCTCACGATCAACAACGAGAAGAAGAGTGTGTACACTCTGTTTATTTTAGGTAAAATTATTCATAATTATTATTTATATAATCAAAATGACAGTCTAGCTTTGGATATTCAACAGTTATTCAACAGAATTATGCTTCTAATGCTGTATTTGGTTATTAAAAATGTCGAATAATATCTATTCTACAATTGTGTTATATATTGGTATATATTGGTTAAGGAAAAAAAAATGTAAATATGTGTTTTTCAAATGGCTGCAATCTCGTTTAAATCAAAACCAGCTATATGAAGAACAGAAGGAAAATCCATACCTCCTAAGTGGCCTTTCAGTTGGGATAGATTCACTCATTTCTCCCGTGTATCATAGGGTTCGACAGTCTTTATGACAGTAACATGTATAGAAACAATAGAAAATAGCCTTATAAATTACATTCTGTAAATAGAATAGTCTATATTCTTCTATGTTTTTATTCAGGTTCATAAATTAATAATCAATATATCACAAAGTTAAAAGTTTTGGCAAAATTCTGTCCCCTAGTCCTACTTCTAACAACACCTACTCTAACCAAAGTGTCTCTTTGAGAAGTATGAACGTTTACATTACAGCGTTTGAAACAAATTCTATAGTACCATGATATGATTTTATTCTGTCTGTATCCTTCAAGAAAACTAGACAGCATAGAAGAAAAGTAGATTCAAAATCTTTAGTGATACGACAAACCCAGATTTACTATAGGTCGGAGTGGGAAAAGTGGCTATATGGAGGCAGCATGTCTACGCCAAAGTTTGTGGAAGATATTGAAGCCTATCGAGCATTTAGTTATGTGTACATGACAAAGCCTGATGTGGATTTCGGGAGCAAACAATAGAATATAAGTAAATTTAAGTCTGAGTTGCACTGAGTTGCAGTCTAGAACAGGCTGTCCCTTTTCCTCAAATCCTGCATGTCTTGGTGAAGCTCATTAAGAGGTGATGCCTTGAAGCACACATTTAGAGGGCTTCTGCCTATATAATGTATGTAATTTAACATTAACCCTTTGTAATTTGCAAAATGCAGCTGGTACTTCGCCCCCTAATATACCGGTATGTTGGCCTAAGCGCTTTGTAGCTGCTGTACAATTATACTAATGCTACAACAGGTAATAGGCTCTGTAACATACAGTAAGCATCTCTCTCCCTTTAAGGGAAGAGGACTCTGGACAGGAAACAGGAAGTGGGGGATTGGCTTGGCTGGGAGTCTGGGGATGTGAGCATATGGATATGTTTCTCCATGGAGCTCCTTTCACCATTGTAACAGACCACCAGGCTTTACTTACCATTTTAGGAAATCCACGAGCCAAAATGCCTGCAAGGATTGAACGGTGGGGTCTGCAACTACAAGGCTATAATTACAAAATTGTTCATAGACCTGGAAAATACAGCAATCCAGCTGACTACATTTCAAGACATCCCACAGAAGTGAATTAACCTACTCATTGGTCTACTGAAGACTATATCAACTTTGTCACAACTCATGCAATACCAAAGGCACTTTCAGCTGCTCAGTTTGTGGCGGCGACTGCGAATGATAAGACACTGTGTGCCTTAATCCACATCTTACAGAACGGAAAATGGCATGAAATTCAAAGAGCAAAATGGAATCGTAGAAAGATCTATGCGCACGTTAGGGAAGAGAATTAAAGCAGCTCATTTGGAGCATATACTGCTGGGGGCTGGGACATGGAAGGAGGAATATCGTGATGTTAAGAAATAAAATAAAGAAAGTTGCTGTTAAAAGTCATCTCTGAGTGTCTGCCGTTTTTGACAATATTACAGGCTCTCAGTTGATATGAGTCTTCCAGAAGTTTTGCAACAACTGCGGAACCAGGAAACTATCTGCCAATTGTGAATTTTCCCAACTCTCTTCCTCTTGATGCTCACAGATTTATGTAATTTAGCAGTGAGCTAATCGCCAAATTTCCCTTTTTCTAATTCTGGGATTAGGGAATATACCCATATTGTCCGGAATTCTGTCAACTTGCTTTATTCCCTGGGCTCCTTGGTAAGCGATAAATGACAAATTAGATAGGATTCATAAAACTTGGGGTACTTTGACATGTGGTCGGCTTATGGCCATATAGTGAGACGGAATCCCCAATATCTATTCCTTGGATAGATGTTTTTTTGAATGGAATTTGCTGGGTATGCACTGAATTCCTGCTTTGGTTTTTATTTTTATTTTTTTACTTATGGGTCATTATTCTAGCAACTGCCCGGGAATATAAATGTGTATGCCTTTTATGCTTTTTTATGTTGAGCAATTCTCTTTCTATACATTTTCTCCCTGGGCTAAAGAAGGAGAGCAAAGTTCATCTGCCACATCTAACCCACTTTATCGGTTCCTACCTCCCTCTTTTTTTTACCTTTATCCCACCCTCTAGTAATATTCCAAAGTATATAACTGACTCTGTAGGGCCATTCGTACAGAGATAAGAAATGTACATTGTAGCTATTCTGTGTCCTTAACCTGTAAATAGTTTAATTGATATTGTGTAACATATTGTTTCCCCAACCAAGGAAAGAAACCAGTTTTCCATTGTAAAATGGCAAAAACCATAAAATCACTGGCTTCCAGATCTAAATCGAGTTATTGGCACCAACTGGCTGAGACTTATTTAAAGTTTCAATTGCTTCTTCTTTTGGGTTCAGGAGGTCTCTTGATTACAGCTTTGCTGCTTAGGACTGCTGTTAGTGGTTTTCTCCTTCTTTATTTGATGAAATGTCATTGCTTTCCTGCTAAACTACAGCCTTACTTAAAATTCCTTACATGCAGTCTTTTTACACGCAAGGCCAGCAACGTAGAGAAGGGAGGCTCTATGTAACAAAATAAAATGTAATTTTAGAATTTTGGATTTTTTCCATGAGCTTGTTTGACACACTTTGTCATCATTAATAAGATTATGGCTCTTGGGCAATCCATTTTTGGACAATGTACAGAGCACAGCAGAAAATTAAGAGGAAAAAAAACAATAGACACTTAGTTTGGCAAAATTCTAGATGGCAACTACACTATCATGAACACATAGTTAGATAGAACTTGGAAACTTGTTCTGTGGAATCTAGCTTCACTGTCTGGAAATCTAATAGACAAATCTAGATTTGATGGACGCCAGAATGCTACCTAGCTGAATGCATAGTGCCTACTGTAAAGTTTGGTGGAGGAGGGATAATAAGCATGCCAAGACATTTTGTACAATGCTATGGTTCCAACTTCGTAGGAACAGTTTGGGGAAGACCCTTTTTTATTCCAACACAACTGTAACCCAGTGTGCAAAGCAAGGTCCATAAAGACATGGTTTGACAAGTTAGATGGGGAGGAACTTGTGTGTTCAACACAGAACCCTGACCTCAACTCCATCGAACATCTTTGGATGAATTGGAATGTGAATTGCCAGCCAGGCCTTCTGGTCCAGCATCAGTTCCTGACCTCATAAATGCTCTACGGGATGAATGGGCACAAATTCTCACAGAAACACTCCAAAATCTTCCAGAAAGCCCCCCCCCCAAGAGTGGAAAATGTTATAGCTGCAAAGAGGGCACCATTTACATATAGGTGTGATAGCTAGGTGTCTATAGATTTTCGCATATAATTCACACATACTGTATGTTACAATGATCATGCTGTATGTTATTACCACTTTCCTACATGTTAACTTGGTTCATGAAATAATAATAATAATAAAAGCTGTAAGTCTAATAACCCTTTTCTCCCAGTGAGACTCAACTGTATTCACCGATATGTAACCCGCAGACACATGTGGGTACCAAGGGTGGAAGTACATGGTGAACACACCAATAATCCTACAAGCGCAGCAAGATGCATGTGAGCCACACAACCTGACACACTCATTGTTATGGGCGTATGGGGTAGAAGTGAATCTTTGAGAGATCATGCAGTGGGCTCTATAAATGTGTCAGTAAACATGCTCTATATAGGCCCCTCGTTTTTCTCCTTCTATATAAAATCTGCTATTGCATCCAAATCATTACAAATGACATAATCTTACCCCACCAAGCCCTTTTTTGGTATTTTTTGTGGGAATCCTGTACTGGTAATTTCAGAAGTAAATGAAGATTTATTGTATCCCCCTTTTTCAAATGTTAACCCTGGAGTTGCACTATTCTTTCATTCGCAGTATAAGGCTGTGTATAAGGCAGTGGTAGTAGCAGCTCTGCTATCAATCAAGGAAAATTCTGGGATTGTTCTAACAAGGAACTAGAGATCTATAACAAATGTTTCTATTGATTCACATTTAGGAACTAAGGATCTATAACAAATGTTTGTATTGATTCACATTTAGGAACTAGGGATATATAACAAATGCGTCTATTGATTAACAGTTAGGAACTAGGGATCTATAACAAATGTGTCTATTGATTCACATTTCTCAGATTAAATGATGTAAAACAGCAGACGTATACAAATGAGGGAGCTCATGCAACCATGGGTAAGGAATACAAAAACAGCCAAATGACAACATTCATGACAATGACAGCTACCCAGTCCCGTCTGGAAAAAGACTGCATAGAAAAAGCATACAATGAGCACAGAAAGTGTACTATAGAAATGTAAACACTGCCTAAAGCGCATGTTAATCTACTAACCCTGGTGGCTACATTTGAAATTACAAGTAAAACACATAAAAAACTACAGGTGGGTGTCCAAACTCCTAAAATGAGTACAGCCCAGGGGAAAATTGCATAAAAGTGAGGGATTTTTTTATTATTTTTAATGGTGGGGGGTCGGTTTCGGCTAACTAAGCCCTACATTTTCGGTTTTGGTCCAGAATTTTCATTTTGTTCCATCTCTAGAATAAAAAGAACTATTTCATTTTTAATTATCCAGAATCCTGAATTTGTAGTCAAAACTTCTAGGCCAGAAATAGAGAGAGGAAAAGTAAGGTTTTGTGTCATTTACTTTATTATTATCTGCATATCTTAGTTAAAGGCATATTTCTCACAGTGAAAATGAGTGCGGCGCGACTGTATAAATTCTGATGAAGTGGCCCACTGCAGAAAAAACTTCCCTGGTATAGAGCTTTTTTTTGGAGATAACCCAATCCTCTCAAAGGAAGCAAGCCATATCAAATTCCTTTTTAAGACCCGAGGGAGCTAATGTTTTTAGTTTTGAATATCCGGAAACTTTCTCTTTTGAGATGGTTCTTTTTATATTTCCTCCACGAACATCGGTGGTAATACTTTGTATTTCAAAGACGTAAAAATGATTTTAAATTAAATTTGGGCAATGGTTTCAATGTAAGGAAACAGGAAGTTTAAAAACATAAATCAACATTTTTTGTATCACACGGAATTCTAGAATTAATTGTAAATGATTATCTTTCTGCAGTGGAAACATTTAAAAAAGCCACTATCTACTACTTCTCTATTTTATTATATGTAACTGGGGGTCTATTTTGTAATTATGTCTTCAAAAATTCATCTTGCAGTAATATATGCCAATGTTTAGTAATTATTTTTTTTTAATAGCAAATGTTTGTGAATAATTTTATATAATAAATGTAATATTTCCATAATGAATCTCCCACCTTATCCAATTCATCTTTGAAAAAATATATATACACATTTTTTTTTCCATAAACTGTTTTATTTGGTGTACAGAAGATCAGGAAATACATGAACACAGATCCATATGGTACAAGCAAATATGTTGAGCAGATACACAATCATACAATCACCTCCTAATCTTCCAGCTAAAGATGGCCATATCAAGATGAGTATGTAAATAGGGAAGAAAAGAATGTTAAGATCGCAAATGTACCGCCGTTAATATTTTTTGTGTGTTTGCACTTCCTATGCTGTGTAGTGTAAAAATAAGCCAGTACAAGTAGTAGCGGATAACATAAAGAGAAACAGGAAACCCCTGAGGTACTGGTAATTGGACACCAAGAAAAATTAATAAAATAGACAAATAAAATTAACCTTTCGAAACCAGGCTATGGAGGTAGCCAAGCACAGAGCCGTTATAATTATTGGCTGACGAATCATATGAAGGTCAAGACGCATCCGGGTCAAGGATATGTCAGAAGGAGAATGTCTGGCATGGAAGCCCACAAAGATAATTAAAAAGAGAATGATAGGAAAGAGGGGTCAGGTGCCATTAGAAGTCAATGTACGGGAGCAAAACCAAGTCGTGTGTGTGAAAACCAGAGCGATCTGCTCTCTGAGTTTAGTCGAGAGGGTGTCTATGAAGGGTTCCCAGATGTCAAGGAATTTCTCTCCCTGCCTTTCCTTATCCTGAAGGACTAGGGTCCATTCTAGTAGCATCGTCTTCGTAACTTTATTCCTCCAGTAGGCAAGTGAGGGTGCCAGTGGGTTTAACCAATGATTTAAGATAGCCTTGAGTGCAATGGTAATCAAATAATCTAACAAATGTATTCGGTGTTTCTCTTTGATATCTAACTTATCGTATACTCCCAACAATGAATCAAGAGTGATGACAGGAGGACGACACCCCACTATATTGCCTATTCTTGAACCCACCCCTTCCCAAAAAGACAATAGCTTAGGGCAATTGAATAGACAGTGTTCTAGATCAGCCGATATCAAATTGAATTTGCAACAACGTGGCTCGGAAGAGGGGGCACTCCTAGAAAGTTGTCGGGGAGAGATGTACGTTCTATGGAGAAGTTTGAGAGTAGTGTCCTGGTACCAAGAAGCCTGTAGGTTTTTCAGTCATCTAGTGTACGCATGTAGTAAGTTGTGAGAGGTAAAAAAGGCATCTCGGTGTAGGAAAGCCCACCTAGCAAGCCCTCATTTGCAGTCGGCATAATTCAGTGGTTTAAAGATTGCCCTGTAAAGCGTTGAGATGGACACCTTACATTGATAAGAGGGGCTCAGTTACACTTCTAATACGTGATTATGTTGGGAGGGATGCATGAGGTGTAGCGTTTGTTGCAAGTAATGTTTCGCTTGCATGTAAGGCCAAATGTGAGAAGGTGGCAAGGGGTAAGGAAAACATGTTTTAGAGGAAGGGTTAAATATATCAGAGAGCAGGTTGAGTCCTCTAGCCTTCCAAATTGGGAATCTAGAGTCCGGGGTAAGCCCCTGGAATTTACAGTTGCCAGTTAAAGGTAAGGATAGGGAAGAGGAGTAGTTTCCAAACAGAGGCAATCGGGCGCTACGCCAAGCCTGGATCATTGGCATTATGAGAGGATTGGTGCGACAAGAGACAGGGATCTCTCTCGTGGGAGTATGGAGAAGATAGCATATATCCCATTCCGGGCAGAAACACTGATCTTCTTTGCTAATCCGTAAAAAGGTTGGAATGGGAGATCCAGTCTTATATACACATTTTCTTTTAATAATATCAGCTTGTTCATTAAATGCACCTGCATTTCAGGGGGGGGGGTGTTATGTGTGGTGTTTTACTCTCCATTGTGTCAGGACTTACAGGACAGAAACCTCCATAGCTAGTATTTGTACCAAGGACTAATATCCAGTTTTAAACTGGTTTCAGCCAGAGGTCAGGAAACCTCCCGTGTTCACCATCTTCCCCACAGACCCGCGACCCGCTACTGGAGTGAGGTGGGCCGAGCGCAAATACTGAGCCATGCGCAAAGGAGGGCCTGGTGGAGAACTATATGTGTTAAATACCAGTGTTTTTCCCATGAAACTAAGCTCCTGATTTTACCCTCAAGCATCTAGTCTTGGCTGATGTTTCTTGAGGGCAAGGCGGTAGCGTGGCCAATAATAAGCACAATGTTCAGCAGTTGGAGTAGCGGAGGAAGCCGACTTTAGAGGATATACCCATTCCGGGTACAAGATCTTTTGCAGATAATATATATTTTACATAAAACCTAAGAAGTGTCACTCTGTAAATGGGCTGAGCACCTCTTACATGGATGAATAAGAACAGTGAGTAAGTAACCTGGTTTCTTAGTTTGCAAACAAAAAAATCAAATGGGTATAAATATTGAGTAGTATTCCGAATTCCTAATCTTGAATCCTTTTCAAAGCTTTTTTCCACTGGTTTAATGGTTTGTAATTTTAGTTTTTTTGGCACTGGGTAAGTCATATTGATAAGGTCCAATCATAGCGCACTTTGCTTTAAGCCCCACCCAGCAAGGCTTGTTTACAGTATATAAAGAGATAAGGGCAGAGATACACCGACAGAGACAAGTGGACACAGGTCTGATGGACAACCTTAGAGATTTATGAACAGCTAGTGACACATCTGGCAACGTTATTTCACATGAAGGTTGTGTTATCACATCGTCTTAATGTGTGTTGTTCTTAAACTTCATTTTTAGTATATCATTCCTTCTGCATTGAACAATGCCTTGAGTTTAGAGACTTCCCGGCAGCAGACACATTTACTATAAATATTACATTTCTATTGCTCTTCACGGATTTACCAGATTTACAGTGATAGATTAATTGGAGGAGTTCAAGCACTTATAGCAGATTTTGTGGTGTACTTTGCATTTCCAGTATATTGATCATGGTGTACAGACTCTCATATATTACATACTATAACTAAGAATAAACAAAGTGAAATGCGTGTTACATTAACTGGCAGCACAGCTTGTGTTAATTGAAGCACATAAACTGCCATACACCATAAAATAATCTGTATAACATTCAAGGGATGATGATATCTTCTTTGTGTGTAATTCTTTCTGTAACACACAGAGATGTGAACAAAAGACGTATTCTTTTATTCTTGTCTATACAGTATTTGTAGAATAAAGCATGAAAGAATATATTAAGTAGGACTTTTTTTATGACCGTTGCTGTTAGATCAGTTCTTGCACTGTATCCGTAAATTCTTGTTCTATTATTTTAGAATGATAGACTACTAGGAATTCAATCAAATTTACTGTGGGGGTAGGTGGGACACCACAGGGAAGCCATGGCAGAAGGGGGGGACACATGATGGGGCCTCTCCAAAAACGTTTTTTCCCTCTATTTTTAAGCGTCCTTGCCCCAATGGACAGGGGTTGGACCTTTTGGGTGCCAAGGGGATGGACAGGGATTTTTACTTTTGTACTTAAGTCTCTCCATCCAACAGGGCATGGATAGAAGGGGAGGGGTATGGGATGGTGCCCATGTCCCTCCAAAGGGGCATTTGCACATGTTAACCCCCTTAACCCCCAGTGAGCACTGGGTGTAACAAGTAACCATCCCAACAATAACAGTATAGAGGTGAGAGGGAGACCCGACTTGGAGAGGGTATTGTAACCTTTCCTGCACAATCACAGGGAGTGATTAGTCAGACTGGGTGATTACAATCGAGCCATTCTATTGTTTACCACAAAGCCAACTTCGATTTGGCTAAGATAAGAGAGCTAGAACACAAATGCATGATTCACTGGGTATGTATGAGCATTTAAAGCTAGCAATGAAATGTAGTAAGTCTCTATCACATCCCCTTCCATCTCTCATCTTCACTTTGGGCGAATGGGTGCTTGCTGTGACTTTCAAAAGTACACATCTTTAACAACCTGTCTGATTCATTAATCATAAGCTAAACAAAGGCGTATCATACCCCCTCACTATGAAACAAGATATATTTTATAAAGCACATTTCAAATATATTTTATTTCTTGCTCTTCCTATTAATGGATTTCCAGAAAACCAATTGAGAAATGTTTTCTGTTTGGGAAAATAATAACCTTTTGATCCCCATCATCTGGCACCAGTTCAAGCTCTTTCAAATGTCACATGTCACCCAAAAGACAATGTCAACTCGATCAACAAAGGGGAGTAATTTAACCACAAATGGTCCTGCAAGCCTCATTAACGATGGACTACAAAACATTTTGCCCACTGGGGTTGGAAGTAGGTCACATTGGACCTATGCTGTCTGATGCCATAGAGTTGCATTGATCTTCACTGATGCATCATGGGCTGTCAATTTTCAGGTTTAACCCCTCAGATCCCTCAACCTAGAAATTGTCAGTTCCTTACACTTGGTATTTGTTTTAAAAACCCCTTATTTATCCCCACACACATTACAATCTCCTTTAACTTGAGATGCAGGCAGCGGAATGCATTATAGTCTTCCTTAAAACTAAAGGAAGTTCTGGAAATCCAGATATATTATGAAAACTGTCAATTTGAAATGTGCTCAATTATTTTATTATTGGCATAAAAACATAAATAAATCATCACCACTTATTAAAAATGTATTTCCATGTTGAAACAAGAATTGTCTGCAAAGATTTATCCACTACGAAGACAGTATTTACTGGCTTTTCCAAAACTCTACAGAATGTTCTGTTCCTCGTGTTCAGAAATCCAGTCTTAAAGTGAATTCACCAAATTCTCATTGCATTCAGATTCCAGGGTTTATTTACTGTTCACTCCAGAGTTTATTCACAGAGATGGAGTCCCTCCAGTTGGTTTCTTTTTAGTAACTGCTGGAGGACCGGGTCCAGGGTTTGACAGCGACTTGGATGGTCGATCCCAGCTGGTCCTCATGTTTCCTGCCTGTTAGTCAATGAATTGGAAAATGTCAATTCTGCATGTCACACTTTACTTACTATATCAGCAAGCCTTTACTTGCCCATTATGTGATTTTCCTGTGTTTGCATATAATCTTGAATAAAAAAGAAGTTTTTTTAAAATAATAAAATAAAAACTATACAATATAGGAGCTGTGCAATCTAGTTACATTTATGAGGGTTCTTGGGTTATTTCAGAAACTCTGTATCCTATGAAGCTAATTGAGTACTTCTTGCAGAACAAACCTGTATAAAAACCTGCCCAAGTCAGCCTACTCGACTGTGACCAGTTGATACCCAATTGATCAGTGTACAGTATATTCTACTGTTGGAAAATATTTTGCTCCAGTCCCGCATAAGATGTATTTGTATAAAAAAAAATACCGTATTAACCGAGACATTTGACATCTGCTCACACTGCCACCTACTGGCATTTGTACAGAAGGCAGGATTAAATGCATTTTAATGCTTTAAAGAGAGGGGTAATGAATGCATGGCTATTAAAGGGAAACTGTCATTTGGAAAGTCATAGTAATTGAATGTTTTAGAGCTGGCTCCATCACATACACTAATTTCATAGTATTTTGGGTTTCCATTGGGAAGTTGCTTATTATGTCATAGATGCAATGCCAGTTTATGTAATGGTGATATGATGGTGATAGTGTGATTGTGTGTTTGCAAATGTGTGTCAGTGTATATAGGCCACTTGGCCTCCCCTGCCTTCCGGTCTAGGTGGCGCCAGCCCTCCTTTACCTGCTTACACCATGAAATAAAAGAGGGGAGCCTGCAGAGTATTTCATGTAAATACAGCATTCTGATGATGTAAAGGAGGTGGATTACATTTTTAATTGATTAGGTTAATGGAAACAAAATATATGGTTAAGAATGTATACTTTATGATGCTTTGGGGGTCAATAGTCTTATCATGGGATACGCTGTTCTGTCCTACAGCATATAGGCACATTTAATTTGACTGCAGAGGAGTACTTGCTCTTGTCTTATACTCATAATAGCCATATGCCTATCCTATACATGTTTAAATTCCCTCACTGTATTAATCTCTACCGCTTCTAATAGAATGATGTCCTACCTATCTACCACCCTATAAAACTATATATATTTAATTTAATGTACAGAGAATGGTGTAAGCAAGCACTAAATCCAACACTGTCCAAATTTAAACACCTAAATAGTTAAAAAGAAATAAAGCCAATTTCAACATGTAACACTAATTCTAATATGTTCCCAAACCCCTATTGGAGATAAGGATAAACAAGTAACTGGTATTTCTCAAGTGGACGGGATGATGATCTACTGTAGAATATTTACAGTAATCTTATTCTCGGCAAGGGCATAAACATTTATGGAATTTCTTTTAAAAATGAATCATGTTTTAAATCACATGCCTGGGTGAAGACCTTTTGATATTGGCATTCGGATTGATAACATTTGGCAAGCTTCAGAGGCTATTAAAAAATATTCCAAGAAGTGTATTGATTTAATGGTTTCTCACACAGTTCATAAAAAGCCCTTCACGGCAGACAGTTATCCTGTCTACTTCTAAGTGTATGCTTTAAAAATATATTTAAAAGTTCAGAAAACATAACATTACAGAGATGATATATGGGGTATATGATTGAAATGGCAAATATTTGATGATTTGGATGATAGGTACAACACAATTAGCCCAGAAAGGCTTCCTCCTTCCCTAAAGGACAGCTTACCTTCATGATATAACTGGGCTCATCAATCTCTTCTTTATTGTGTTCAATAGTCAAGCCACAATCTTTCGATTCAGACTCGAGGGAACTGCCCAACTACCTCTACCAGAATGTTATTCCTTGTATTCATAATGATGTTTTCATTACAAAAATATGGCCAAGGTTACCATTTAATCTCCCTCCCTGTCTCCAGACTTTTACATGAAAAATGTCATCTTTAATGGTTCTGTCGAAATTCCTTAATATAAGTTTTTATGTTAGTTCTATTGCTTTTCAGATCCAATAAAAAAGTATAAATACCAAGTGTTGTCTTGATTATCGGCCATAGGGTCTCTTGATTATCGGTCATAACATGTCTATTATTTAGCATTCCATTTAATGTTATGTACTTTATTTAGCTACAATGTTAAACAATTATTTAATAACAATATTAGAAGTTAAGTGGCTGAGTCCATGGGGCAGGCAGCCAATGTGGTAACCAAGGAAGGTTAAAAAAGAAAGATCTAAAAGAGCCAGCATGCTACCAGCTGAAGCCCTCTTTTAAAGTTGAAAACCAAGGGTCAAAACTAGAAGACCAAGGGTCAAAAAGTAGAAGACTAAGGGTCAAAAACTAGATGATGGGTACGTTTTGGCAAAATCAGGGTCACACTAACCAGCATCAGAAACAATTCTCCAGAAAGTGAAGCTGGGAACAACTCTATTATAATTAAAATCCAAGCATAATTAGAGGTAATTCCTTCTTATTCGACACAGTTGTGATCACGTTAGACTCCCAAATAGTGCTTTTGCCACCAGTGTGTTATGACTGATATTCCTGCTTGAAACAAGGTTACTCTACTAAGTGTATCTTTAAGCCTTTAGATACACAAGACAATGTAATGTCCCAGCAAAACCAACCCTTACAGAACAAACCTGTATAAAACCAAACCAAAGTCAGCCTACCCGAGAGTGACATATTGACACACAACTGATCAATGTACAGTATTTTCTACTGTTGTTAAATGAGACCCTCTCCGCCATGTTCTCTCATTTGATCCAGTCCTATATAAGATGACATATTACCAGCTAAAATAGTCAAGTGTGTGGAAATATGTATTTATATGAAACATATTAACTATAATTGCCCCTATATCTAGGGAAGGAGAGGCAGCAAAAACATTTAAAAACACATTACCCCAAACCTTGCATATGGTATCGGAATTACTAAATCACTCGCATTCCTGGGTATCGATATGTAATGTGAATTATAACTATGAACAAATGTGAGCTGTAACGCATTGTTCCAAAAAAAAAATACTCCCAAACCAAGGCAAGGAATTTGCCATGAAAAATGAAGGAAAAAGGTAGGGCTCAGAAATAGGCATTTATCCTGATGCTGGAAAAAAAGTGAAAAACACTGCGCACGCATGATGTTGGCTTGTTTTGTGACTATACAGTGCTGACGTACCAAACACACATGTGGATCAGTAGGATGTCTTTGAAATCTTCAAGGGATGTGCTTTTTAGGGAATATATACCGGTAGTTTTATGGGGTTGTTCCAAAAACAAACTCAATGCATCGTGTATTCTTAACTGCCAAGGCGTTTCCACCTTTATCAAGAATTTAATATTTGCTTTTGAGGGGGCTTGAGAACCAGCAGTTTTCACCACCCTAACACAATCTTCTAAGGGTCATTAAATCAGTTCAGCTCTTATAAACGCTTCCTCATCCTCTTTGTTTCTGTTGATTCAGTTTAGCTGTTAAAGCAGTTTTCATCATCCATTTCACCTGTGACAATTATTATTTTCTGGGCTCTGTTGATAATACCATAGTCCAACTTTCTGGCTTTGCACCAGTCCTCACCCAAGACAGTGCCTCCAGCCACCCTGTCTGTGACCTCCATCCTAATTGCCGAGCACCAGGAAATGACATCACATCCCATTGCTCCGTGTCATAAAGGAGCACAGAGCTTTTTACAGCACGCTATGCTTGGCACAGTCCTTCATGGTTTAAATGGACCAGTCAAGGAGAGCAGAGGCTCTTTGTAACTGGTCTATTGAATGGCGGAACACAACTGGGGCCTGAATGCCCAAGAAGGCAATCTGCTCGCACAGGGACTGTCGTCCACTACACCTGGTTTCCTTGGCCTGGCTAGCTTGGGCTCCAGCACGTCTCTGCCTAAAACAAATATAATTTATATGTATAGTAGTATCTGACAGATGATTATTTATAGCATAAAGCTTTCCTCGCTATATGACCTGACTAAAGACTGATAGGGGTTTAAACCCCTTACATCAGGAAAACCAGACAGACTAGATGGGCAGAATGGTTGTTTTCTGCTGTCAGATTCCATGTTTCTATGTTTCTTTATATGATGTGTTTAGGGTGGCAGGAGTTTTTAATGCATGGTTCAGGTGGGAACCAAGTGACCAATGACTGCAATGAGGGGACACTGTCACCTAATAATCTATTGCCACTCAATTAGTATCAGACTGGGTCATACCCAAATCCGACATTCTGTGCTATGCCTCTCTTAGAAGCTTAGATTGCATTCTTCTATTCTTGTGAAGCACAACCTGCATAAATAATGTCTCCTTCTAAGACGAGCACAAGCCACCACTAGACAGGAGTTACCCATGTAAATAGTTACCATCCTGGGTTTTGGAAGACCTTTACATATAATATATGACATTGTAAACAGTGCGGATGAATGAAAGAGCCTTCTTAGTCTATGAATTAGACACTGGGACATTAAGGCAGTCAACAGGAAGGTAGGAAGTGAATGAGAGCTTGAGAGAGTTTGAGCGTAGTTTTGGTATTTGTGGGGGGCAGCTTTTCATGCTTGGACCCAGGCATCATAATGTCTTGGGCTGGCCCTGTCCAACTGCTGAGAGCCTTCTGTCGCTTAGCACTACAAATGGTCACAAACGCAAAAGAGCAATAGAATGTAATGCCTGATTATCACTGAACCAATGTATGATTGTGTAAGTCTGTGTTAGCATTGATGTCTATGAGTAAGTGTGTGTTAATGTGTGCATGTGCGTTGGCGTGAGTGTGTAAGTCCGTGCAACTGTAAGAGTGTGTGTGAAAATGTGTGCCACTGTGTGTTATGGGGGGTGGCAAGTATAATAATAATGAGCAAGAGCAGACATATGGACAAAGGAGAGAAATGGGCAGGAAGTGGATAATGAGACGGGGAGATGTTATAAGAAAGAGGAGAGAGAGTGTTTTGAAAGTGTTTGTATGTTAGGGCAAGTAAGTGAGTACAAGCAAGGACAAGTGTAAGCCGGGGCAATAGTGAATGTGTGAATGTATGTGTGTTTTTTGGCAGGTATTTGTAAGACTAGTGTATATATATATGTGTGACATTCTATCCATTACTGTTCCTGTTTTGGGTATAGAATACGTAAAGGGTGTACGTGCACCAGAATGAGTCCTAACTGAGAGGAGACCTGAGACTCTTGGACCCACTCTGGGTGCGATCTAGGTGGTGGATAAATCCTGTGGATGCAATCTGGGCACATCCCATGTCTGTGCTCAATCTCGTTGCTGGGGCAAGTCTTTATGTGTGGAATATGGATGCTGAGTGCAATCTGGGGGCCAGGCAAGTAAGGTGGCCATATTGGCCATGTTGGACACACACATACTTTTTTCATGTTGCTAACCAGCACATGTAAAGTGCTGCCCTGCGGTATGTGGGATGTAGAAACTCATGCAATGGAATCAATTAATCAATTACACATCTTCCATACTACAGGGCAGCACTTTATCTGGGTTTGCCAGCAATATGTATAAATTATATGTGTCCAGGAAATGCTATGAATGCAATCAGTGTTCAAGGACTGGCCTCTGGGGTGTGCATCCTGTGATCTATGCCTGCAGTTCAGGGTTTCCATAGATTATTTATCTGATCTATACCTTCAGTGCAGAGTTTGCTTGTGATTATTTTTTAGTTGATCTATACCTGCAATGGTGTGATTCCATTTGATCTATACCTGAACTACGTAGGGGGGTAGACAGGTCTAGCACAGTGAAAAAACGGACAAGTGGTGCAAGTCATGTGTATGATGTGCTCACGTGACTCCTCCCCCAAGTGCAATCCACAAAGTGGTGAGGCCAAGGGGGCATCAACACATGTTTTTGTCTAGGGTGGCAAAAATCGTTGTACTGGCCATGGTGTTCACTCGTATTCGCTGTTCTACCATGAAGTGGCTGCTAAAATGTTACAAGGAGATTGTAATGAAACACCACAGACACAATGGCAATATTTACAGGAGATGATTTATTTGATGCAATAAATATGTCTTCCAAATGGCCACAAGAAGGCACGTTCATATTTTTCTTAGTGATTAAGGCAATTAAAACAAAAATGTGTGTTATTTCCAGAATTTAATCTATAGACCATTTCATGTTTTTTTATGTACAGTCGTACCTCCAAAAACAAAGAGGGATGTCACAGGAGGAAAGAGGGAATGATGGATTTGGATTCTGAGGACAGGCTGTCCTTCTCAAACATTAAGATACTGATAAGTAGTCCACACTCAATTAACCCGGATACAAAGACTCAGATCATATATATTTTCATCTGTAGATTATTGTATACATATGTTTTGTCTGCAAATATAAGGGATCCATGCAGACCATGCATTATAGATTGTACAGTACATCCATACAATTTCTACTGATCAAGCTAACACCAAACGCATTTTATTCTATAACCACAGCAAGCATTAGCTGTCAGGTCCACCTTCAACAGGGTAATGCAAGTTTCAGTATCTTTTTTGTCTTAAAATGTAATTGCACAGAGACGGTTATGGCTAGAATTTCCTGGAACTTTTCAGAAGAACGTTGACCACGTGTGGCTTCTTCTTTTTTCACAAAGCTGAAACCACTATACTTAGAAGAATTAGGGCCACCAAACATAGCTAGGCTTATTTCCAATGTAGGTGGTGTCTCAGCTCAGGGTCTCTTTCAAATTTTCTCCTGACTCAACGTGACGCTTCTGACAATGAGAGCAGATGGTGCAATAGGTATGTGTTATAGCCACAACAACTATAACCATATAATGCGATCCAAATTTAATTTGTTCATTGTAATAGTAGCTTAAGGTGCTATATCTTATGTATAGCAGGGAAATTAATTATTTCTCTTGATTAAAGGGAGGGATTCATCTATAATGAATATTCAAGAGACAGTGATGTTATATTTAACCCCACACTGACTGTTGTCATCCAATTTGTCATCCAAGACATGCAATTTTATATGGAAATTATACTTCATATGGGCAGTGGTAATTCTGGAGCCTTGTCCAGAGCTACAGAGTATGATGCACTTTGTAAATCAACAGTGTACCTTTTAAGAATGAATACAGTGTCTGTTCTATAGCTTGTGAAAGGGAAATAGAACAACCTTGAGACTTTTCCTGTGAATGCCAGAATATTCACTGCATCTATTGTGTTATCAATATGTGAGTGTATTTATATACACTACATGGACAGAAGTATTTGGACACTTGACCATTACACCAACCCAGACTTTTATGACATCACATTCCTAATACTTAGACATTGATATGAAGATAGTCCTCCCTTTGCAGCTATAATAGCTTCCACTCTACTGTGAAGGCTTTCTACAAGATTTTGGAGTGTTTCTGTGGGATTTTTTGGCCATTCAGGTCAGACACAGATGTTCAATGAGAAAGTCTGGCTTGCAATTTCTGTCTCAGTTCATCACAAGGGTGTTTGGTGGCATTGAGGTCTGGGCTCTATGCGGCCGGACAAGTTCTTCCACACCAAACTCATCCAACCATGTCTTTATGGACCTTGCTTTGCACACTGGGTCACAGTCATGGACCTTCCCCAAACTGTTTCCACAAAGTTGGAACCATAGCATTGTCCAAAATGTCTTGGTCTGCTGACACCTTAAGAAGCATTGGAAGTAAGAGGCTCAACCCCTGAAAAAAGGCCATCATCATTATCCCTCCTCTGACAAAATTTACAGTTGGCACAATGCAGTCAGACAGGTAACGTTCTCCAGGCTCAGAGTCGCCATCAGACTGCTAAACAGAGAAGCTCGATTCGTCACTGTACAGAACTCATTTCAGTTGCTCCAGTGGCAGCATCCTTTATACCACTCGATCTGACACATGGCATTGTACTTTGGGATGTGAGACTTGCATGCAGCTCCTCGGCCATGCAAACCCACTCCATGAAGCTCCCGCTGCACAGTTTTTGTGCTGATATTAATGCCAGTGGACTTTTGGAACTCTTCAGCTATGGAATCAGCAGAGTGTTGGCGACATTTATGCATCATGCGCCTCGGAACTCGGTGACTCTTCTCTTTGAATTAACGCGGCCTTCTGCTTTCTGGCTGAGTTGCTGCTGCTCCTAAAGTCTTCCACCTTCCAATAATACCGCTTATAGTTGACTGTGAAATATCTAGCAGAGAGAAATTTTTCTGAACTGACTTATTGCAAAGGTGGGACAGTGCCACCCTTGAATTCACTGGGCTCTCCAGAACGACCTTTTTTTTTGTACAAAAGTCTGTAAATGCAGACTGCATGGCTAGGTGCTTGATTTTATACACCAGTGGCAGTGGGTCTGATTGAAACACCTGAATTGAAAAACCAAGGTGTGTGTCCCAATACTTTTGTCCATATGATGTATTTATATGTGTATAAGTGAGATCTGAGTGATGAAGATTGTCTCATTCAGACTCTCATTACATCTCATCTTGACTACTGTGAGTCAGTCTTGGCTGGTCTTGGCTGGTCTCCTTCTTATCCATCTTGTCCCTAAGTGCAAATGGACACAAACACACAGTCTTCCCTGTTTCTGACCCTACTGTGACATTAACAGATGGTCCTCTCCCCGTAATCATTCCCTTTGTCCCCTCATTCACTAAGCCACACCTCTCTTTGACTTACTGCCTGTAGTTCAGGTATAGATCAAATAAACAATACATGTAAACAGCATGTGCATGTATAGATCAACTCAAAAGGACAAAAAAACCCTTGTGTATTAGATTGTAAGCTCTTTGGAGCAGAACGCTCCTTTCCTTCTGTTTTGATAAGTCCAAATGGTTACATGATGCACTACTTCCCTCAAGATTGTAAGCAGGATCTATCCACCAAATGTATCGATTTGTCTTAGTATGTATTGTAAGAAGCGCTGCGTAAGTTGCTGGCACTATTTTAATAAAAGATAATAATATTAATAATGTATAGCTCCAAGGAATGTGATGGTGCTATAAAATTAATAACAATTGTCTTATATATATATATATATTTTATAAAAAACTGTCCATTTCCATTTTACACAAAACAAGTAGTTTCTTGAAAGTTTAGCAGGGCTATGTAAGCGCCTCCTTCTCTAGCCACAAACAATTTTGTAACCACACATTTGTCATAGGGCAGATTTCCGAAACAGCATAAAAACCACAGCCCCTTTTCAAGGCTATATATTCACATTATTGTTAATGAAAACAGAACTTTACATCTAGAATGGGGCATCTCTCCATCCTCTGCGCCTTCTTCCTTCCACTGCTCTTTGCCAGATGTAAGTATGTCTCATTATACGGACTCCTGGACACAAATATCCAGTGGTCCTCAACGTGAGCTCCTCTGGCTTTAAATATCTCCATATATCCGTACACAAAATACGCTCAGAAAATTGCTGGTGGGCTTTGAGAATCCGTAAGAAAGGCGCGAGCCACTGCAGCAATCCATAGATCTTCTATAGCAATATAGGATACTAATGCATTGGAACATTAAAGATCACCTTGTACATCTATTCCTGAGTATGAACAAGGTATGGATATGAGCCAAACTGGTTTAATAATCGATAGGACAGTGTAGTTAATGATAATATATATATATATATATATATATATGTTATTTATATATATATTTTTAATCTTTAGGTGAGTCTGTGGAAATCTTTGGTGGAAATGAAGCCAAACCTCATTCTAGACCATACATGGTACTACTGAAAAACACAACTTTCTGTGGAGGGACCTTAATTCATCGCAAGTGGATTTTAACTGCGGCACACTGTAAAATGTAAGTATATTTGAGGACTGTTTAAATTCCAAGAAAATGTTGTTTAAGCTGAACAATCATCGTTTATACAATTTATTTTCTTCCTATTTTAACAAATATTGAATCTGGTTAATAAGAATTGACCTTTCATATCACACATGGCAGATACCATAACTAAGTTCAACCATTAGAACTGCCTAATGCATGAACTTTTTTGCTTTCAGTACAATTATTTAGGAAATATTTAGTTTAAAATTTAGGGGAAAATGTATTCCAGGGAATCTGATATTTCAGCCTGAAAGATAACTCTGCTTCCCATCTGATCTTTTCAATCCACAACAATCCACTTTTTTCACAACTACATCAGTAAAGTTACATTTGACTGGACAAGAAAATATCTTTCTATACTTTGTTCCTATACATATATTAATAACATTGTATTATTGCTGTTTAAGGAACAATCCAGCCATCATGTACACTTTAACGCATATGAAGGCTACGTGACCCCTTTACATTATTTGGTTGTGCCTTTGCAAACTCGTGGGGGTTGTTCTGCGGAATCCCCCATATTCATTTGCCCTTTTCCCAAGCTAAATGTGTTATATGTGATATATTCCCCTCCAGCCAGGTCCAATGTGAATATACTATATGGCAAGTGCTGCCATTGATTTTAAGGTAAATGTCACCGGTTCCAGTTTATATTCTGATAGAGCTGGTGGTGGAGAATTTTATTTTTGAAGCAGCCTTTGAAGTGACATTGAAGTTGAAGTTCTAATGGACATCTAAATGTTTTGTTTTAGTGATTACAATACAGAGGTTATCCTCGGTGCTCATAATTGGAAGGAAAGAGAAAAAGAACAGCAGAAACCTAAGGTTTTCAAGTGGGTTCCACACCCTGACTTTGATTCTTATCAAAACGATATTCAGCTTGTGCAGGTAATTTTTACTCTAAATGTGGTATTACAAGTAAAATATATATCTTTTTCTTTTTTATCTCATGTAGATCCTCTGATTATGGCATATCACAAGTTAACGCAAAACACTAAAGAGAAACACATTGGTGCAAAATCAAAACGTTCCCAGTGCCGTGGGACCAGGGCCGGCCCAAAACTTAATGCCGCCTGGGGCGAAGTTTAAAATGCCGCCCCCCCCCCGCCGCATTTTAAACTTTGTCGACGCCACTATCTACCCCCCCCCTTTAAAGGTCCCGGCCCACGCAGGGCCGGCCCTACAATGGAGCCGACTGGGGCGCCGAGTGGTTTTCGCTTACACGCTCGGCCCTCTCTCTCTCTCCTCTGCGGCGAGTCTCCCTGTACGGTTTCGGTGCCGGCTTGTAATGCTGAGAGCCGGAAGTGACGTCAATTTCCGGCGCTCAGCATTACAAGCTGGCACCGTGCCAGAGCAGGGAGACTCGCCGCAGAGGAGAGAGGGGCGCCGAGCGGGTAAGCGAAAACCCTCTCTCTCCTCCGCTTAAAAAAAAAAGCGCTTGGGGCGGCAAAGTGCCGCCCCTTCAAAAGTGCCGCCTGGGGCAATTGCCCAGTCGGCTCCATTGTAGGGCCGGCCCTGCGTTGGACAACAGTTTTTGGGGATTTGTGATTACATCTCATCTCTAGTATCTTCTAGGTCAAAAACTAAGTAAATATCTAATAGATATTGAAGTCTATCTAATATGTTTTGTTGCGGACACCCTACTTTGTTAAGAAGAAGCAGAGTGTGCTTTATTAGTTAGGAAAAAGTTCTGTTTTGGACAAGTCATGTTGTTCTCTTCTTATGTGAATAAAAGATATGTTTATATTTTATTTAGGACGTTTTTTTTTTCTTCTTAGAAACTGCCTTCTATCATTGTTTCTTAATGTAAGTCCTCCGGTATCCCATCAGACTTTATAAGATTGCGATCACTTAAAAAATGGATCACTATGTACGGGGCATCAGTCTGAAAGAAAGAAACAATCTGATCTACCCATTGCAATTTTAGGAGATTAAAATATGCATTGCTGGTGATATGCAAGCCGATGGTTTTCTTGATTGTATTACTATATCAAAGTATATTCCCTATTTTAAGTCAACTTTTCAAATTTTGTATTAATAGTTAAAGAGTGCAGCCAAAATAAACAAATTTGTGAAAGTTTTTCCACTTCCAACTGATGAAAAAAAAGAAGCAAGATTGTGCAGCACTGCGGGATGGGGGTTCACAAGCAGCGCAAACATTCAATCAAATGTCCTACGGGAAGCAAATTTAACAATTGTTGCCAAAATCCTCTGCCAAAAAGTCTACAAAAATCATAAAATCACCAGCGACATGATCTGCGCAGGACCACTACAGAACCAACGTGATAATATAGGCCGTGTAAGTATACATCTCCTTAACTAGAGAATAAAGTGCACATGCATGCTCACACACGTACACATATAAATATAAAAATATAAACACATATACATATATTCCACCTCTTGCCCCCCCTTACCTGTCACCGCTCCCTCAGCTTTCCCTATGGCCTTGGTTTCACTGCGGGGTCACATGACATGACATAACATGCACCCCTGTAGTTACACCAGTGCCTAAGCGTATATATCATCATGTTGTGTCAGAGCGTGAGTGTTTTGGTGTATGGTGTTAACATCCATCTGCATTAGTGTATGGTGTTAGTTTGTGTGTTACTGTAAAGTGTTTGTGGGCATATGATGTTAGCATGTCTGTAGCCAACTACCCAGTGTCAAAAAAAGCTACACCTGGTATTCCCAGGTGGTCTCCCATCCAAATACTAACCAGGCCCAACCCTGCTTAGTTTCCAATATCAGACATATTCAGGGTGGCATGGCCATAGGTATCAGCTGAGTAACCCTGCCATTCATGCTTGTATTCACTTATAAGTAGACATCCACGCACCTATACATAAACATCCATGCTCACATACATACAAACATACATGCATACCACCTGCCGCCCGCTCCTGCTTACCTCGAAGCACTCCTGCAGCTTGTGGTCCTCGCTGCCTGCACACTGTGCTAGCTCAAAATAGTTTAGAAAGGGCCTTTGTGACCTAAACCGGACAGGTCCAGTTCAGAAGGGCCATTTCTGAACTTTTTGGAACCGGTACGAGAAGCTTGGAACAAGTGGTCATACCGAGGTTACAGATATCCCATTTTTTTCCAGGACCCATATACATTTCACATGCAGATCATGAAATATGTAACGGAGTAACAAAACAATGTTTGAAAGCCTCCCTTCCTGACAAGCAGGCTGAGTTATTGGACTAAAGTCCACTTCTGTTCAACCAGCTCTGATGGAACGGACAAGAAGCCTTGGAATGTATTGCGCAATACCTTAGGAATGGAAAGTGTTGCGCAGCAGTGAGAGGTGCAGTCACCCAGCAGTGCCGCTTGACTAAGGTCAAGTGAACAGACTACATATGAGAGAAAAAAATACTTTCACTACGCCTTTCATATATATGGAGACAGGTCTGGACTCGCCATCTGGCACAACGGGTAAATACAACGTGAGCCGAAATAAGTGGCGTGTGGCCATGCATATTCAGTTTGTCTGTCACACTGATGTCATCATAAGGAGATGACATGTCATGTACTGTGAGAGTAGCGGTTGAAAACTTGACAAATCTTAACCTAACGCACCATTTTTATTGCAGGGCGACTCTGGAGGACCTCTTATTTGTGGTAATTCACTGAGAGGAATTGTGTCATTTGGGTTTAACGCTCGCAACCTAGCACCTGGAGTTTATACAAGACTGGGAGCGAAATATCTGAAATGGATAAAGACAACTATTCATGGTGCTTTCTAAAGCTGATGGCAGGTTGCTGTATTGATTAGTCACTTGGCTATTATTCCCCCTTTGCCTGGGTGATGCCAGCCCTACCTTGACCTGGTCTTCTCTTGCGTTAACAAGGAAGGGCATGAAAAAGGAAACATTCTAGACAAAGTTGGAACGGGGTGCTGGGAAACCAAGTGGTGGGCCTGGTTAAATTGGAGATTCTTGAAGTTTTATTTTACAGACTCAATGCAAAATGGAGGGCTGTCCCCTGTGAGTTCTTCCTGTTATTCCCCCCATATTATGTGTACATTCCATAGAATTAAACTATCCCATTTTGGAGGAGAATGTATTGGCAATAGACCTTATTGGAAGGGGTTCTGTTTTTGAGAAGATGGGTACAGAGGGTCCATTAGGACTACTTCCCCTGGTACAGAGTGCCACATTTCCCTAATTACCCGAGGCTCTAAAGACTGGTTACGAGGGCATATGTCGGAGTGGCTGAGGAAGCCGACATTAAAGGATATACCCATTTGGGGTACCAAGATCCCTTACAAATGAAAATACTTTAAATAAATTAGCAGACCTTTAATCTTTTTGTGGAATAATTTTGCTACATAGGCTGAAGACATCTTTCTTGGCATCAGACTGACAATGTATGAGACATTGGTGATTTCATGTAAGAAAATCATTTCTAGGGGATAGTGCCGTCACTGCCACCCCCCCCCACCTCTTTGCGTAGACTTCCTTATTATTCAGTTAAGTTTATGACTGTTAAGTCACTGTATCCAATTATCTAATAAAAGTGTCCATTCCACTCATTTCTCCTTGTGTCCTTTTGATGACAGACAGATATTTATTCTTAAACCTTCCCTTTTATCCAATAGACTTTACGTTTGAGAAGGTGTAAGTAACCAATTAACTCTATTGGTCGCTCGTACAGACCTCTAACTCCTGGAGCTTGGAGACCAATGGTCCCCCTAGGCAGAGTTTCGCCGACAGGAGTTAAAGGTCCATAAGTGCGACTCTAGAGTACTTGGTTTGAGAGCATGTTTAGACATTAAGCTTGTCTTTTCAATGTGTGTAGATACGGATAAACCCTGCGCTATAATACAGGAGCTTTCTGATGTTTTTCAAGGTACTCGCCCAGGAGAATTCCACTAATGCTGTGTAGTCACCTCAGGAAGGGCCAAGACAGTATGGAAAAGTAAGGAATTATTACGAAAGTGCTTGAACCCACTCACTGGGTCAATGCCCTGGTTGTTATGGAAAAACTTCGCACTGGAAAATTCGGCTTTTGTTTAAATCCTAGAGACTTGAATAAAGCAATCAAAAGACCACATTACCCTCTTCCAACGTTGGGCGACGTGGCCCCAAAACTTGCTGGAGCACAATTCTTCAGCATACCGGATGCAAAATATTATAAAATAATAGACATTTCAATGTTAGTAGATGTTGAAGAGCAGCTGGAATATTAATATTTGAGTTGATACGTTGTGGCGAGTTAACCCTTGAACATTGGTACATCTGTGTCTTTGTTAATAATATTTTTAGCATTTTAGTCACATTAGCTGTTAATATTTTTTTAATCCAGGCATGGTTGGATTTACTGCTTACTCATGTTTATGCATTCACACTCACTTTGTTAAAGTATTTCCCAGAAATGAATGACTTCCTGCAAAACATTCTGTACTGACAGCGCGTGAGTCACTGAACTAGGACACATTTCTGGTTTTAAAACCCTGAAGTATGTGCAGTTAATTAAGAAGCGTGTTTTTTGTAATGTGTTTCTTCTGACAGTAGGTGGCAGTCCTTCGATTTGGGGCTTGCACATAATAGTCAGTTACTTGTACTAATACATTTCATTTTGCCGTACATGCTTTATTCATATGTGTATGCATTTTTTTCTAACACAGAAAGTAAACTGAAAGCTGGAAACATAAAATACTTTCATTTAGAACTTTAAGTGTCCCTGACGGCCCCATCTAAAGAATAATGCACATTGTACAACGCTACAGGATATGATGGCGCTATATAAAACAACTAATAATAATCCATAATGAAAATAATAAAGTATTCTGTGAGCCATAACCCTCTGTGAGTACTTCAATATTTATTCTTCAGAAACAAAAATAAATAAAATACTTACCTGATAGAGAAACTGCAGCCCTGCAGCTTCCATTACCCACATGGCCTGACTATTCTTGCCACCGATTGGCTGCTGGTCCACAGCATTCAATGAGCCAGTGCCGGTGCCGACTGACGGTATGAATATCACATGCATGGTGATCTGTTTGGCCTGGAGACATCTCATGCAGGAAAATAACTGGGGGATAACGGCGGATTCTGCATTATCCCTCCGTGCCTCTGCCAGGGGTACGGCACAAAAAATTAAAATGATATCTTAATAGATCAAAAACTGAAACTTCTTGTTCATATTATCCAGTTGAACAAATGGAACAAATTAGGAAAAGACAGGTTTTTTTATATAGGCCCATAGCAGCTTATGCACTATAATGAATATGATGGGCTAGTGGTCCCGTTACATTTCCGGATGGATTCTGCAGAATGGATGAGATGTAGGTTTTCCATTCTCCGCTTGCATCACTTAACCTAAGTGGGCCAGGGGGCTATTTTCAGAAATTACATATTGCTAACATATTTTTTCAGGGTAATACTCAATAAAATGCATTGTTTTGCTGAGGATCATTTTAATGATATACTTATTTTATGATACTTAAACCATTTACACAAAATACCTGGTTACTCATATTTGCCTTTAGGCTAAGCGGTTTCAGTTAACATATTCGAGGAAAAAAAATAAATAACTGGGGACAGAAGTGTCAATCTGGGATTGAAAACCAGAACATCAGGTTCCATAGTAAACCTCTGCTTTCACTTCCAAATAAAATCTTGTAATTACACGCACCACTGGAACAATCATATAATTAATATTCATTATTATTTTATGTTTACAACACCCAAGGAGAGCTGTCTGAGTGTAGTATGTACCTATCCCGGAGAAACAGGCATCAGAGGTTTGCCAAACCAACAGCTGCAATTATTTTAAGTAGAGTATTGTTTATTGCATTAGCTTTTTCCGGTAATGTTGGACTTTATTGATGTTGTTTACTGACACTCCATACCAGTAAATTTGTGTTTCAGTATTTTTCTAGTAAAGCGGTTTAGTCATTTATTTATCCAATTGATGTGATGTTTACAGAGATTTTTGCCATGTAAACTAATGTATGTTAATCATGATAAATATGACCGTATGCTATTATCCCGCAGCAGCTTATCACAAATTCCCACCGAGAAGCTTGTCTTAGACCCTTCTAAACGATTCAACCAATCCGAAAGAAAGGAAACAGATCAGCAACCACTTAAAAAATGGCTTACCAGAACCATGCTTAAAAACTGCTTAAAAGTTTGTGGGCTGTAGTTATTCACAATCTTGGGACCCCCAGCACATCTCATGTGCTACAAACGTGTAGTCGGTAGCTGGGAAAGCAATGGCAAAGGTGAGAGGCAAGTAGGAGGCAGCATATGGCTGCCATGCAAGCTGTTTAAGAATCTGCAGGTTGACTCATTGGCTGATAAATTAACTCAATATAATTCATCTCTAGATATTACTCAGAGCACTTTTTTCTGTAATAGATCAAGAGTCTGGGCTATACAGGATTGTTGTTGCATCTTGGTTTTTTTACCCCATTCGCAGTGTCTTGAGATGAATGGGCAGATGCACTCTGCTTCAAGAGGGGGCCATTTAGACAGCTCAACGTGAACTGTCCTGCTTAAAAAGGGACATTTGGGACCTGCGCTTTCCTCATTAGCATGTATCAGATGAAATTCAACAATGCTGACAATTCTGAATTCCATCACCTCCTACTATGAAGTTGTTTTGATAAGGGCTTAGATTGTGACCATGTATTTACCAATATTAGCACGTCACTATATAATATATTATAATATTATTTATAATATTTCCAATAGGTTATTAAAGGGTTATTAGCTGATGCATTCGGATTTTCACTTTGTCTTCTCGAGAGAACGACGTTAGAATGCTCCCTTCATGACTGTAATGGTTTGCCACTGCACTAGGTGGTCATCCTCTCCCTTCCTCCTTTTGTTATGTGTTTCTATAGTGTCATGGTAGCAAAATCTGTTGCCAATCCCATCCAAGCCATATAGGCAGAACAAACACTTCTACAATGATAAGTACTGTCAGTGTCATAATGAAGCAGATCACCCGATGCCAAGCTCTGTGTCGACAATGCTATGATGCCAACAAATATCAAGTCATGCCAAAGCTGTTGACCAAGGCAACGTGTTTTTCTGTGCCCATGCTAGACCACAAAGGTAGAGGCAATTACGCATATTCCAGCCAGGTAAACTTGGGGCCATTGGGTGAGCAGTCTAAAATAATAGCTGCTTCCTTAACCAAGTTACATTAATGTTTAACATGTCTTAACCTAGAGATTCGAAAGATGTCTATTCCAACTACCGTGCAGTATGTAACCGTTTTAACCCAATGGAACACTGGAATGCTCATTCCTAGTAGTGTTGAAAAGTAAAAAGTTTACCTTGTACATATTTTCTGCTAGCAACACATAATTATCATGTGACACAATAGCAGGCACTGATAGGTTGTTGCCATAGAAGTTGAAAATGAATCCTTTTTTTTTTGAATAAATATTTTTGGGTTTCTTTTTTTAGCAGGACCAATTTTTACACCTGCGGATCTTGATCAGTCTGTACGATTATAGAAGATACAGATCTAGAAGCAAATGCAGCAGTCTGTATAATTGTATGCCACTTAAAAACATACTTCATACCATCAAGGCTGCCATCAGGGGTGTACTGGCTCTCTCATCATGAACAGGGAGGTCGTGCCCCCCACTGCAGTTAAGCGGCACCTTGCACGGAGAGTGCGAGCTGCATTGGATAAATGGTGAAAAGGTGATGATGGGTTGAACATGGTGGAACAATGTGTTGGACAAGGGGCAGGCTGATGTAGGGGCATGGGGGCCCAGGATTTAAGTTTGTACCGGGCCCCAAGACTTCTGATGGTGGCCCTTCCTGTACACACTTGGAATTAGGTTCTATAAGCACAACAAACAGCTTCTGGGATCTATCCTGGCAAGCTTTGCCTATCGTGTCAACTGTCTGAGAACTCACAGAAAAAGCTAATTACATTTAAATACCTGAGTAGAATGAATAATTGGTAAGGTAATGGGTCTACATATAATTAAAGTATCATTGAAACAAACTCAATGCATCGTGTATTCTTAACTGCCGAGGCGTTTCCACCTATATCAAGAATTTAATATTTGCTTTTAAGGGCGTGAGAACCAGCAGTTGGCAGCATTGGCATTTTCGCCGTGGTAACACAATCTTCTAAGGGTCATTAAATACAGTTCAGCTCTTATAAACGCTTCCTCATCCTCTTTGTTTCTGTTGATTCGGTTTAGCTGTTAAAGCAGTTTTCATCATCCATTTCAGTTGTGACAATCATTATTTTCTTGGTTCTGTTGATAATACCAACTATAGTCCAACTTTTTGGCTTTGCACCAGTCCTCACCCAGGACAGTGCCACCAGCCACCCTGTCTGTGACCTCCATCCTGATTGCCGAGCACCAGGAAATGACATCACATCCCTTTGCTCCGTGTCATGAAGAAGCACAATACCTTTAACAGCAAGCTATGCTTGGCACAGTCCTTCATAGTTTAAATGGGCCAGCTAGGGAGATCAGAGGCTCTTTGAATGGTGGCACACCTGGGGGCCTGAATGCCCAAGAAGGCAATCTGCTCGCACTCACCCTGATTTTGCAGCACAGGGACTGCTGCCCATTAGACCTGGTTTCCTTGGTTTGGCTAGCTTGGGCTTGAATAAGTCTCTGCCTATAACAAATGTAATTGATATGTATAGTAGTATCTGACAGAGGATTATTTGTAGCATAAAGATTTCCTCACTATAGGACCTGACCAAAGACTGATAGGGGTTTCCTTACATCAGGAAAACCAGGCAGACTAGATGTTTTTATATATGATTTGATTTATTACATGGTTCGAGTGGGAACCAATTGACCAAAGACTGCAATGAATACCCAAATCCAACATTTTGCGATATGTCTTTCTTAGAAGCTTAGATTGACATTCAAAACACATAATAATAGTTTAATACTTTTTAATGCAGGATTGGTGCTGCACAAAAACAATGAAAAGTTGTTAATTTCCATGGGGAATAATAATGCATCTTGTGGGGGGAACGGCACAGACAAGTGGAACTGTGGTGGAACAGACAACGAGGAGAAAGTAATGAATGAAATAAGAAACTTCTATTCTTGTGAAGCACAACTTGCATAAAAATGTTTCCTTCTATGACGAGCACAACCCACTACTAGACAGGAGATTCCCATGTAAATATTGTGGGTTTTGGGAAACATTTACATATAACATATGACACTGTAAACACAAGGTATTGAGCGGATGAATGAAAGAGCCTTCTTAGTCTATGAGTTAAAATATCATAATTCCCTCCACTGTGTTGTTCTCCAAATAATTAATATTATAGCTGCATATACTGTGTTTTAAACAAATATTTGCCCCTATTTCTGCTTATGTGTCACATTTAAACATTTTGGATCATCAGACTACTTTTAATACATATAGGACCAGACTGGGGATTAAAACCAGCCCTGGAAATAATTGAATACCAATTAGGGTGCAGTTGGGGGTATTGGGGAGTTCCTGCCCCAATATTTTTTCTTTATAATAGGGACAAAACCCTGCAAATGTGTAAAAGCTGAATAACCACTAGAACGATAGCACACTCATTTCAACCAAACACACATCCTGCAAGCATAGGAGGTGGAGGCGAGGAAGAAGGCAAAGGGGGCATTCTGCTGTATCCCCCCCAGCATTGCTGTCAAAAAGCTGAAGTTGAAAGTCAAGAAAAACATGATTAAAATTCACAAAGCAGCATCTCAATATTGTGTATAAAGCAAGTTATGTCTTGTGGTGCATTTGCAAATTTTGATTGTTTTCCATTGTAACGTTACAGCTGGGCAGTTTTTTTCTGCAAGATTAAATAAACATGAAAATATTTGTGCTCGAACAAGCAATCCTTCTTTCAAGAGGGCTGGTGTGTATGTGTGTGCGTGTGTGTGTCTGTGCATGTACGTGTGTTTATGTGTTTGCGTGTGTGTGAATTGCATTTTATTTATACTTATACTACAGTGCAGTAATATGTTGCAGATCATTAACTGATAAGCATAGCTCGTATTATTATAGAATGTGTTACATATGTGTCTAGTTATCTCATTAATGCAATTCATAAATACCTAATTAAATATATATATGTGTGTATATATTATATATATATATATATATATATATATATTATATATATATATATATATATATATTATAAACATAATAGCAAAATATGGTGATTGATTGACAGACTTGAATATATATTAAAAAATTACAGTATATAAAAATATATTATCAATACATGCATTCAAATGTTTTTCTTGCTCATTTGACATCCCAATTAACAACATCGGTCTGACGTGTTCCATGAGAAACATAGAATTTTATGGCATCTAGTCTTCCTGTTTTCTCTGCTATTTAATTATTCTAGCTTGGTAGTACATTTTAGGCATTTTATTAGTAAATCAAGCTCATGCCATGGGCAAGTAAATGCTGAACATTATTCCCATTCATAAAAAATATAATCAAAATGCACCAAATATTTATACAAGTCTCATTAATCTACACACTTAGGGTCACATCAGATTTACAGAAACAGAGGTGAAACCATACATTTTTTTGTATAGCTTCCTAAGGAAATTATTAAAAAAGGTTAATAATTAAAAAAAGTAACCTCACTCAAAAATGTAAGAGAAATGTTGTAACTCCTCGAGGCTACTTACCACATATAAACCTTTTAACCAGTCCTTGAAAGTGACTCTTTAGATTGGCAATAAATGATAAGGATACTTCTGCCACAATGGCCATTATTCTTTCGCTGCAAAGATAGTAATGAATGATAAGTAAGTTATAGTAAACATTTCGAAACACAATGTTTAAGAATCTTAAATATAAACAGAATAATTGTATTCATGCCAGATGAATAGACATCTCCATAAATCCGCCGCCAGTCACTCACATAAAATTATTTTCCATGCCAAAAGTTGGATTTAAATTTATTTTTCATAAATCTTTTCTCTGATTAATCTCTAGCTATTCCATTGTATTGTATGGAGGCAACGTTAGATATAGCCATGTGGGTCTCATAGGAGAAGTCTTTATTTGTTGGGTACCTTTCTGGACCAACATAGAATAAAATGTAGAGTCACGTGAAATGTCAGGACTTTTATGATCTTCTCTTAGATTAAATGTCATTTTCTTCTATGGTGGCCACCAAAAAGTCCTATTTGGCCCATTCCATCACTGTGTTAGCCTCTACCACCTCTGCTGGGAAACCTTCCTTACATTATATCTAAGACCCTCTATAAAGGTGGATGACAGGTTATCCATGTCTTTCTTTTCTTCTTCTTCAACTACACTTACTATTTTACCATGTAACTGCCTATGTATGTCACTTAACTTACAAAGCAACAGGATCGCTCCTTTCGTACGTAATCCGCTTCCTAAATCGGGGTACCTGTTCCTGATGTCTTTCGTCTCTTCTCTGTTGACAAACATTGGGCTTTGAGCAACATGCACCCGCGTTCCTGCATAGGTGATTCCCTGTTTTTGGATCTCCTGTTTTAACTAGGCTGACCACATTTTCTATGAGTGTCCTCTGGACACCTTATTAAGGCTAAACCAATTTTTAAAGAAAACTGTATAAGCCGATAAAAACTCTTTTTTTAAACAAAGTTCTTTTTTAATGTTTGTCAGAAATCTTATATTCAAGAAACATCTAGCATTATAACGATTGGCCATTTTTCTCTATTCTTCTGTGTTCTGTACTTTGTATGACATATCATTTTTTTTTTCGGTTTCAAGTTAAAGGCACGATGACTGAGGGTCTCCACTTCCTCCGACATTTTTAAGACTGCGACATCTAATGTTCCAGGAAGTGGTGTACCGATATCGTTCGTTAAGTGGTGGTGGGTTACTCAGCTTAATGACTTCCTTATAGTTACCCGTAAAGGTATCGCTTGGCCATCATGTTTGTTTGTGGCACCCAAATCATTAAGTTCATGGAGGATGTTACATTTTTTAATTGTATTTTATATTTCATTAATGCTTTATCATGAAATCAAGGCACTCACTTAAGGGGGTTTAGAACAATACATTTACAACTAAACCCAGCATTCACTTTCTTTAATAAAACCTTTTTCGCTATAATCTTCTACTTAAACAATCTAACTTAGAAATTTAAGATTCAGCCCATCTAGTCACCCGTTTTTGCTGATGGGAAGACTCAGACCTTAATCAGTCGTTGGTCGCGTCTTAGATTCAGGATAGACATACGACTATCCCAAGCATGCTTAAATTCCCTCGCTGTATTAGCGTCTACCACTTCAGATGGGACGCTGTTCCATTCATCTACCATCCCCTTGGTAAAGTAAAATGTTATTTTAAATTTAAACCTCTGACCCTCTAGTTTTTGATTATGGCCTTTTTTAACATGTCTGCATTTCTTCTGTACTTTAAAATCCTTTAAGTATTTAAATGTTTCTATCACACCCCCTTCTTTCCTACAAGCTGTATTATTATTATTATTATTATTTGGAAAGGTTCAAGCATAGAACATGGAGACAAATAGGTTTTGTGAACAAATATGTTTTGATTCTGCCTTTTTTAAAATAATTCCTGAATGGTACCAATTTGGTCTGACTGTGTGTCTGAGTATGTTATTGTCTGAGTTGGTATGTTAGTGTGTGTGTGTGGGTATGTTAGTGTGCCTGGGTGGGTATGTTAGTGTCTGAGTGGGTATGTTAGTATCTGGGTATGTTAGTATCTGGGTATGTTATTGCGTCGTAGTGGATATGTTAATGTCTGAGTAGGCATGTTAGTGTCTGGGTATGTTAGTGTCTGGGTATGTTAGTGTGTCTGGGTGGGTATGTTGGTATCTAGACATGTTAGATGATGCCTGGGTGGGTATGTTGGTATGGAATCTTGGTGGTGCTGGTGAGTATATTGGTATCTGGGTATGTTAGTATGCCTGGGTAGGTATATTGGTATCTGGGTATGTTAGTGTGCCTACGTTAGGTATATTGGTATCTGGGTATATTGAGTGGTGTGTGCCTGGGTGGGTATATATTGGTATCTGGGTATATTGGTGTGCCTGGGTGGGTATGTTGGTATCAGGTATGTTAGTGCCTGGGTGGGTATGTTGGTATCTGGTATGTTGTATTGTGCTGGGTGGGTATGTTGGTATCTGGGTATTTTAGTGTGCCTGGGTGGGTATATTTGGTATCAGGTATGTTGAGTATTGCCTGGGTGGGTATGTTGGTATCTGGGTATGTTAGTGTGCCTGGGTGGGTATGTTAATGTCTTGTTATTCTGGTTGTAGGGTATGTTAGTTTGTGTGTCCGGATATGGTAGTGAGTAAACATGTTTCTTTGGGTATGATGGTGGGTGTCAGTGTGCAAACACGTTTTTGGGTATGTTAGTGAAAGTATGGCTGGGTATGTCTGTGTGTGTGTGTTTGGGTATTTAATTTTAGTTAAACGCTATGTATCCGGGTATGTTAGTACGTGAACATGTGTCTGTGTGGGTAGGTTAGTGTGAGTGACTGGGGTATATTAGTGTGTATCTGGGTATTTTAGTGTGTGAATATGTCTTTGGGTATGTTAGCATGTTGTCTGGTTATGTGTCTGAGTATATTAGTGTGAACATGTATTTGGGTATGTTAGCATGTTGTCTGGTTATGTGTCTGAGTATACCACAGGGCAGCACTTTATCTGGGCTGGGTAGCAATATGTGTAAATTATGTGTCCAGGAACACATGACTGATGTGGTCACCTTACAGGCAAATGCTATGAATGCAGTCAGGGTGCCAGGACTGGCCTGTGGGGTGTGCAACTTGTGATCTATGCCTGCTGTTTAGGGTTTTCATAGATTATTTATTTGATCTATACCTTCAATGCTGAGTTTGCTTGTGATTTTTTAGTTGATCTATACATGTAATAGAGTGATTCAATTTTGATCTATACCTGAACTACAAGTAGGGGGGAAGACAGGTCTAGCACTGTAAAGAAATGGACTCAGGGTACAAAAACATCAATTACTGGTATTCGCTGTTCCACCATGAAGTGGCTGCTAAAATGTTACAAGGAGATTGTAATGAAACACCACAGACACAATGGTAATATTTACAGGAGATGATTTATTTGATGCAATAAATATGTCTTCCAAATGGCCACAAGAAGGCCCTTTGATATTTTTCTTAGTGATTAAGGCAGTTACAACAAAAATGTGTGTTATTTCCACAATTTAATCTATAGACCCATTTCCTGTTATTTATGAACAGTCGTACCTCCAAAAAAAGATGGATGTCACAGGAGGAAAGAGGGAATGATGGATTTGGATTCTGAGGACAGGCTGTCCTTCTGAAACATTAAGATACTGATAAGTAGTCCACACTCAATTAACCCGGATACAAAGACTCAGATCATATATATTTTCATCTGTAGATTACTGTACACATATGTTTTGTCTGCAAATATAAGGGATCCATGCAGACCATGCATTATAGATTGTAGAGTATATCCATACAATTTCTACTGATCAAGCTAACACCAAACACATTTTATTCTATAACCACAGCAAGCATTAGCTGTCAGGTCCACCTTCAACAGGGTAATGCAAGTTTCAGTATCTTTTTTGTCTTAAAATGTAATTGCACAGAGACGGTTATGGCTAGAATTTCCTGGAACTTTTCAGAAGAACGTTGACCACGTGTGGCTTCTTCTTTTTTCACAACGCTGAAACCACTATACTTAGAAGAATTAGGGCCACCAAACATAGCTAGGCTTATTTGCAATGTAGGTGGTGTCTCACCTCAGGGTCTCTTTCAGATGTGTAACATTTTGTCCTGACTCAACGTGATGCTTCGTAAAATGAGAACAATTGGTATGTGTTATAGCCACAACAACTATAACATATAATGCAATGAGTTTAGCCCACGCATGTGCAATCCAAATAGCAGATTTAATTTGTTAATTGTAATAGTAGCTTAAGGTGCTATGTTTTATGTATAGCAGGGTCATTTATTATTTCCCTTGATTAGGTTATTTACTTAAGTTAAGGGAAGGATTCATCTTTAATAAATATTCAAGAGACAGTGATGTTATATTTAACCCCACACTGACTGTTGTCATCCAATTTGTCATCCAAGACATGCAATTTTATACGGAAGTTATTATTACTTTGTAAATCAATAAATAATAACAGTGTACAGTCTGTTCTATAACTTGTGAAAGGGAAATAGAACAACCTTGAGACTTTGCCTGTGAATGCCAGAATATGCCTTGCATCCATTGTGTTATCAGTATATGAGCAAGTATTTATATACACTACATGGACAAAAGTATTTGGACACCTGACAATTACACCAAATGAGACTTTTATGATATCCCATTTCTCATACATAGACATTGATATGAAGATAGTCCTCCCTTTGCATCTATAACAGCTTCCACTCTTCTGGGAAGGCTTTCTACAAGATTTTGGAGTGTTTGTGTGGGATTTTTTAGCCATTCATCCAGTAGATCATTTGTGAGTTCTGGCACTGATGTTGAATGAGAAGGCCTGGCTCGCAATTCCTGTCCCAGTTCATCCCAAGGGTTTGGTGGAGTTGAGGTCTTGGCTGTGTGCGGCCGGTCAAGTTCTTCCACTCCAAACTCATCCAACCATGTCTTTATGGACCTTTCTTTGCGCACTGGGGCACAGCAATGCTGGTATAGAAAAGAACCTTCCCCAAACTGTTCCCACGAAGTTGGAATCATAGCATTGATCAAAATGTCTTGGTATGCTAAAGCATTATAAAGCATTGGAAGTAAGAGGCCCAATCCCTGAAAAAGGCCCATATCATTATCCCTTCTTTAGGCAGGTAACAGCAGGTAACGTTCTCCTGGCATCCGCCATCAGACTGCTAAACAGAGAAGCGTTCGTCACTCCACAGAAATCAATTCGGTTGCTCCAGAGCCCAGTGGCGGCGTGCTTCGCACCACTCGATTTGACACTTGGTATTGTACTTGGTAATGCGAGGCTTGCATGCAGCTGCTCGGCAGTGGAAACCAGAGCCGGCCTTAAGTGTTCTGGCACCCTGTGTGGACTACTCCTCTGGCGCCCCCCTTCTCACTACCCCCCCCTGCCCCTTTCAAATTACCCCTCTGTCCTTCAAACTTAACCCCCCCTCTGTCCCTTCAAACTACCCCCCCTCTGCCCCGGAGTCACGGAGAGTGAGGGGCGCCGAGTGGTTGCCGAAAACTTCACGAGCGACCGATGTTTTAATTTAAGTCCCGGGCAGGCGCCCCTGCTGCCATGGCGCCCTGTGCGGCCGCACAGGTTGCACACCCCTAAGGCCGGCTCTGGTGGAAACCCACTCCATGAAGCTCCCGCTGCACAGTTTTTGTGCTGATATTAATGCCAGCAGACGTTGGGGACTCTTCAGCTATGGAATCAGCAGAGTGTTGGCGACTTTACGCGGCCTTCTGCTTTCTGGCTGAGTTGCTGCTGTTCCTAAAGTCTTCCACTTTCCAATAATTACCGGTTACAGTTGACTGTGAAATATCTAGCAGAGAGAATTTTTTCTGAACTGACTTATTGCAAAGGTGGGATCCTATCAGAACGTTTTTTACAAAAGTCTGTAAATGCAGACTGCATGGCTAGGTGCTTAATTTTATAAACCTGTGGCAATGGGTTTGATTGAAACACCTGAATTGAATAACTAAGAGGTGTGTCACAATACCTTTGTCCATATAGTGTACGTATATGTGTATAAATGAGATTGTATATATGCCTGAATGAAGAGTATCTCATTCAGACACTCAGTTTTTCTCATCTTGACTAGTGTAAGTCAGTCTTGGCTGGTCTCCTTCATACCTATCTTGTCCTTAAGTGTGAATGCACACACAGACACACATACACACACATATATAAAACTCCTTTCCTTGTGCATCCTCCTCTGTTCCTACGAGCTGGGAGCTGCTGCACTTGTACAGCGGGGTAACATGGCCCAGCTTACACCCTGGCTACAGTAATCTGCTCAGTGCAACTAAAGCAGTTTGGTAGCGATGATTTACAGATTATTCAATAGATTATTGGCGGCCCCAGAGATCAGGAACCCCTAGCCACATGCTTGGTGTATCTAATTATTATTATTGTGATCTGCCAGCAATGTTTAGGCTGAGATCGCTTTTGGCTGTTGTGTAATATACCCCACCTCCTATTAGATTGTAAGCTCTTTGGAGCAGAGCCCTCCTTACCTTCTGTTTTGGTAACTCCCAATCATTACACGATGCACTACTTGCTATTTTTACCCATTTTCTGTTCTGTAAGTTTGTCCTCACCCCATTCCCTCAAGATTGTAAGCAGGGCTCTCTCCACCAAATGTATCGGTGTGTCTTAGGCTAGGTTTCCACTTGGGTTTTTGTCCGGCGTTTTTTTCTTGATGAAAAACGCCAGGAAAACTGCCAAGAAAACTGCCACTGCATTTACCTGCGTTTTGGCTTTTTTTCTGCAGTTTTTTCTGGCGTTTTAGCCTTTCTGTGGAAATTGCTTTTTTTGACCTTAGGCAGTTTTTCCAGCCTTTACAAGTTAGAAGTTTCACCCAGCTAAAAGGGATTAGGGTAAATAGCAAGTATCTGCCCTCTCCTGATGTCATTTACTTGGTAGACCCTTTTGTCTCTTTTCTGTGGTTTGTAAGGCATGCTTTATTTCGAATGTCTGCTCCTCTGGGAAGATTGGCCCCAATGATGGTGCAAATTGTTTGCTGTTGCTTTTTGATCCGGTCGCGTATGTTTGTTTGTAATGGCATGTTTGTTCCAAATGGTGTAAAATTCAATATGAACCAGTCCAGGACTTTGTTTTGTGTGAAACTGTTTGTTTCCAGCCTATTTCCGTAGGACACACAGATACCGGGTCCATCCTCTGCATTGTAACTGTGGAAAAAACGCCATAAAAAACGCCAAGGCAATAAACCCACATGGCTTTTTCATGGCGTTTTTTCTCTCCCATAGACTTCTATTGGAGAAAAAACGCCAAGATTTCTTGCAAAAAACGCCAGAGTGTCAACATGCTGCGATTTTGAAAAACTGCCACAGAGCCCAAAAAAGCAGAAAAACGCCAAACAGGACTGAAAAAACGCCGAACAGAAAAACGCCAAGTGGAAATGGCATTTTGCGATTTCCTATTGAAGAACAGCTAACATCTGGCTGCAGCGTTTTTCACAAAAAAAACGCCAGGTGGCGCTATTGGCGTTTTTATAGGCGTTTTTAGCAAAAAAAACCCAAGTGGAAACCTAGCCTTACTCTGTCAATTCTAGTCTTGTCATACCCCTCGAAAATATGTATTTTAAGAAGCGCTGTAAATTGCTGGCGCTATATAAAAGATAATAATATTAATAATGTATAGCTTCTCCATAGCGAATGTCATGATGCCTATAAAATATATAATAACATACTATATAAATATATATATTTTTTTAAAAAACTGTTCCATTCCCATTGTCACACTAAAACAAGTAGTTTCTTGAAAGTTTAGCGGCGCTATATAAGCGCCTCCTTCTCTAGCCACATGAAGCAATTTTGTAACCACACATTTGTCATAGGGCAGATTTCCGAAACAGCATAAAAACCACAGCCCCTTTTCAAGGCTATATATTCACATTATTCTTAATGAAAACAGAACTTTACATCTAGAATGGGGCGTCTCTCCATCCTCTGCGCCTTCTTCCTGGCACTGCTCATTGCCAGATGTAAGTATGTCTCATTATACGGACTCCTGGACACAAATATCCAGTGGCCCTCAACGTGAGCTCCTCTGGCTTTAAATATCTCCATATATCCGTACACAAAATACGCTCAGAAAATTGTTGGTGGGCTTTGAGAATCCGTAAGAAAGGCGCGAGCCACTGCAGCAATCCATAGATCTTCTATAGCAATATAGGATACTAATGCATTGGAACATTAAAGATCACCTTGTACATCCATTCCTGAGTATGAACAAGGTATGGATATGAGCCAAACTGGTTTAATAATCGATAGGACAGTGTCGTTAATGAATATACATATATGTTAATTTATTTTATTTTATCGTTGATAAATATATGTGTTATTTTTTTAATCTTTAGGTGAGTCTATGGAAATTTTTGGTGGAAATGAAGCCAAACCTCATTCTAGACCATACATGGTACTACTGAAAAACACAAAATACTGTGGAGGGACCTTAATTCGTCCCAACTGGGTTTTAACTGCAGCACACTGTATAATGTAAGTATATTTGAGGGCTGCTTAAATTCCAATTCAATTCGTTGTTGTTTACAGCGAAAAATTATCCTCCTATTTTAACAAAATTAACCCTTTTATATTGAACCTGGTTTATAAAAATGGATGTTTTATATCACAAGTCCTCTGTTACTAATGAAATCACCATTCTGGCAGCGAGGCAGATGAAAGATAAAGGAGGATAAAGATCGCCGTCATGGCAGATACCATAACCAAGTTCAATTATTAGAACTGCCTAATGCAGGAAACTTTTTTTTTCCTTTCAGTAAAATTATTTAGGAAATATTTAGTTTCAAAATTTAGGGAAACTTTTTATTCCAGTGAATCTGATATTTGTATCTTGTGACTGACAGATATCTCTGCTTCACCGGTTCCAGTTTATTTTCGGAATTTTATTTTTGAAGCAAGCTTTGAAGTGACATTGAAGTTGAAGTTCTAATGGACATCTAAATGTTTTGTTTCAGGAATATCAGTACAGAGGTTATCCTCGGTGCTCATAATTGGAAGGAAAGAGAAAAAGAACAGCAGAGACTTCAGGTTTCCAAATGGGTTCCACACCCTGAATTTGATTTTTGTACAAAGTTAAACGATATTCAGCTTGTGCAGGTAATATTTACTCTAAATGCGGTATTATAAGTGAAATATATATATATTTTTTTTTTTTCTTTTTAACC
>VKOC01019107.1:0-63087 GCA_009364415.1 Spea multiplicata | reverse complement strand
TTCTTCTTTCAGCTTCTTTTCCTCTTCTTCTGTTCTTCTGTCTTCTCTTCTTCCGGGTCAGAGGACAGCGGTGGGCGCGGCTTCAGTGCTGTGCGCCGGGATCTGACAACAGACCCCGGCGCACAGCAGCTGTTGCCGGGCGGATCACAAGGGAGCGGTATCGGAGGGTTGAACCCAGCTTAAAATCACTCAAGGGAACCGGAGGTCTGTTAAAGACCTCCGATACCGCTCCCTTGCGAGCCTGCTCCTCCAGCGGCGGACATTACTGTCCGTCTCTGGAGGGGTGCCGGGTGCCGCAAGTTGGGGCCCCGCGGCGGCGCCCCCTGGGAGTGTGGCGCCCTGTGCGGTCGCACAGGTCGCACACCCCAAAGGCCGGCCCTGGTTTAGGTCTCCTGCTTGCTAGTGACAACGATGTCTTCCAACTACAAAACTTGACAGTTTGTCACTTAACAAAACAAAGCAGGTAACACAACACAACCCTTCTGAAAATCAATGTTGAATGCCCTACAAATGTGTCAAAAACAGCCATTTCAAATTGTGTTACCTTATACAGAACACTTTCATTGTATAATCTAAGGGCCTAACATTAAATGGCAGTTTCATTGCTCAGACCAACATTGTTTATCCTTTTTAATAAAAAATGTATATTTTAGCATTTTAGTGCCTTATTGATAACATTGATGTTATCCACTACATTGCCATTAATCGTTATAGCAATATTATAACAGCAACAGATATAAGTTGGGTGTTCAGCTACAATATATGACCTTATATCTCATCCACTTAATTTTTGTCATAGGGCCACGTCTAGGTCAGAATCTTTACCTGCCCAAACTTTTTGTTCCATCATGTTCCCACCTTTTACCTTCATTCTTCATTCAGTTTCGAAACATTATTTTCCTAATCCTACCGATTGCTTATTTATTTCCTTCATAACAAACCTGTAGGTACACTGGCAACGTTGGGGGTCTGCTGTCATCCTTTTGACCTTGAACGCAGGTGTTTAAGGTGTTTGGAGGTTAATAAACACATTCCAGTAATAGTATTTCAAATACAAACAAGATTATTTTACTTCCAAGTAAATCAAAACACATATAAAAAATGGCAGCTCTAATTTGTAAATCATTACTTTGAAGCATTTACAAAAGTATCTTTGACATTTAAAAAAAAAGTTACTTTCATATCTTCTCATGCAACCTTTTTAGTATATAAGAAAATCTAAAAGAAAACCGAACAAAGCTTTGAACCAAGGGCACGATTTAATTGCATTTAGATTGCAATTAATCCTTCATGTTTCTGTATAGCTAATTAATTTGAATTAGAGAATGGAAATGAATTAATTTGACATTGAAACAAGATGGACAAAATTTCAGATGAATAGTTTGCAGTAAATTAGTGGAATCAATATTTGGTCTTCTAGTTCTATAATGTGAAAGGAAAATTATAGTCTTAACCAAACAACCCATGTTACCAGTTTGTTTCATGTCAATTTTGATTTTGTATATTGAAAATTAGAGAAAATACTGTTAGTAATACCAATAAATATAAGTCAAAATTTTTTTTCCCCTTACATTTTAGTTGACAAAAAAAAGTGAAAACGAGGTATTGTATACTAGAGGTAGCTGATTTGGTTGTAACGTGGCATAATAACTGAGCAAACCACCTGAACCAAACCAAGCAGCTTACCTAAAATAATGGTTTGTCTTAGTCTAATTTTGCGTTAAGCGTTTGTGCGATATAAATAAACCATAATAATAATAGTAATACTAACAAGCGGTACTCACAGCAGAGGGTATAGATACACGGAACAGTCTTTCATCAGAAGTGGCCGAGACTAATACACTAAGGAAATTCAAACATGTATGGGATTGGCATATAAATTATCTGTCTATCAAATCTACTAATCTGCCTATCATCTGTATCATCTCTCTCTCTCTCTCTCTCTCTTTTCTCATACAGTTTGCACACTGATACTTAGAGTTCTAAGCTGTAACAGAGACAATATCATTTAAAGGCACCATATTTGCCTTTAAACCATCAGGAAAATACAACCTCTTGCAATCGAGGTATGCTTAACTATATATATATAAAACAACAGTAATGGGTTTTGCTGCCATTATTTATGTAATGAACAGGCATAATCTGATATTTATTAGTAACGGCATTAAAACAGGACAGAAGGAACCACCAATTATATTTTTCAGACGTGCACTAGCTGAGCATTGGTAACTCATGTGAGAAATAAATCTTAGAATGTTGGATCGCTCAAAAACATTACGGACTGAAGTACATTTTGTTTTGGAAATGGCCATAGATAGCAGGTCTGGTTTATTTGTTTGTAAATTGATTAATGATAACTTAGAGATCAACATGATTAGTAATTATTAACATTTCCAAAATTATATATTGAATTTACATTATCTATTTATTTACTAAACGGCAATATGAAAATTTGGAGCTTTCCACGTCATTTTCATTTTTGTTTTGTTCTTTCCTCGCTTGTTGACAAATTAATAAAATTGGTGATTTAAAATGCCCAGGTCTGGTTTACAGCTGTGTCGGTTTTGATTTTTTTAGAAGTACTTAGTATCAGTAAAATAATATGCTAAAACTACCATAGTGCGTAGTTAATTTGTTTCACTACTTGTAATTTTATTTGTTTTATGTATTTAGCAAAAACAAGCCAAAGCTTGTCTAAATCCTGAGAAGAGGAAGCCACCAGAAATGGGTCTGCTTTAAATAAGCACAATATATATTCTAGTACATGTTTGCCTGATTTAAGTTTGCATTATACAGGAGCAATGATGCCATTTTTGCGGGAGAAGCTCACTGGGATTTGCCCTTCATTATACATAAAATAACAAAACAACTGTTGCAATGAAACTTTAACGTTTGCATTATTGAGAATGGTCAAGATAACCGCATATATTTACTACATTTCAGACTTCTGTTAACAATAAAAGCACAAATTCTTCATAACTTTTACAATCATAGTTTTTCTAACTCTGTCGGATATGGTAGTGTATCTTCTTTAAATATTCCCTTTAACATATCAGAGAAATCAGTTAGCAAGGTCTCGATAATGGGTCAAGGAGAGTATGACAATGAAAGGTCGGTTTCATTTTATTAAAATAAATGTTTATTACATTATAATAAGATACTTAATTTGTCTAGTCGTCTTTATTTTAACTAGGAGTAATGGTATATCCCTTATAATAATTTACCTTATATATGTCCTTTAATTAATCAAAAACTTGGAAGATAGCACATTTTCTGTTCATTAAGAGTACTTTGCTTAAATATTTTAGACACCAAATTAAAATTAATTTGCTTTTTATTTCCGTGTTAAAACGAGATTAGCCCCTTCCATTATATGAATCACTGCTCATATTTTGTGCTTTGCATCTCATAAATCACAAAATGTATAATCGTTAGAAAACCAGCCAATTAAATTTTATGTGAGTCTTTAGCATGTTTATAAATACAACACTGAAGCAAACTACACTCAGCATTATTCCTAGGCATTGTGGGGTCCTTGACAACCTATGTCAGCATCTACTTCCCACCTCCCTTCTTTCTTTTCTCTACTCTTGTCATGCCTACCTTGTCCTGCTGCTGGTGGGCAGTACCTCCGCTGTGCCGCTCGTCCTCTCCGTGTACTAACGTGCGAGTGGCACGTACACGGAGGGGCGTGCGCACTGGCAGGGTATGCCCACCACCTTGCAACAGCAAGTTCGAGCTCTGCCTGTGTGGTCCCTCTGCATTTCTCGCTGAGGTAGCACAGACAGAGTTTGTTTATTTAGTGTTGCCATCACGACAACGCCGTTTTGCGTGCGTCGGTCGCAATGATGTCATCTATCATCTGTCCCATCATTGTCCCCTCTCCCTGCCTTTTGGACTCTATTTAAAACTCCTAGTCCCATTCTATAGTGCCAGTTCTACGAGTCTTATTAGTAGTACTCTGGCTGTTTTTTGCCTTCTGTGTTCCTGCTTCCCTTTTGCTTGATTTCACGCGTACCAGACCTCGGCTTGTTTATTGTCTCTGATCCTGTGCTGCATGACCCGACCTCGGCTTTGTATCCTGACTCTGCACCTGCGCTGAATACCCCGACCTCTGCTTGTCCCTGTTTACGCTTCTCTCCATTTTAACCCCTTCAATCCCAGGGGTTTTTGGTACCTCAAAGCCCAGAGCAATTTTGCCATTTTTGGGGTATGTCGGTTTAGCGATGATTCTCTTTTCCTGTGAATAGTGTACCCATGTAAACTATATATTGTTTTTTCAAGGAGAGATAGAGCTTTCGTTTGATACCATAGTTGGATGATTAGCTGAAAATTTAGAATGAGAAATTTAGTAAAAACGAGCGAAGATTAGAAAAATAAACTAATTTTTTTTTACATTTTCCCTTTGAATCCTCACAATATTAGGAAAAGTGATGGAAAATCCCCTCCAAGTTTATCAATTCAGGTGTCCTGATTTCAGAAATACCTAATTTATATAGATTCTCCAGACTTTCCCAGCACCAGGGAGCATACTATTAGGTGTACAATTTTGTATAATTTTTATGCCTATGGCTTAACGGGTTTGGGGGTTGTGAACGGGGGCAGGAGGGTTATACTGGCTAGATGGTATGCTAGGGCAATGGGATGTAAGGTTTTTTTAAGAATTTTTTTATTATCTTTTTTTATATATATTTTTTTTTAATTTTTTTATTTTAATTTTTTTTACATTTTTTTGTATTTTTTATATATTTTTTTTACACAGTAATGGTAAGAGGTCCTCCTAGGGACCTCCTGAACATGCCAGTGATGTCACAGTGACATCACAGCTCACATTATAATTTTTTTTAGTATTATTTATATTATTATTTTAATGATTTATTTAATATTATTTTTAAATGACTAACCGTTTTTTTTTTTTCAGCTTTTCTGTTACAGGACGGGAGGGGGAGTGAGAGAGATGGTTTCTCACTCCCCTCCCCGCGATCCCCCTGCACCGATCACACTGTGATCTCTATGCAGGTCCTCACAGACTAATCAAAAAAAGGGGGTATTTTGTTCTCGGTCTTCCAAAAGGTAATTCCACTACAATTGTTTTAAACTGTTATTGCTTTACTTTATTTTACAGAATTTTTTTTTCAATTTTCAACTTTTGTATACTGGATTATTTGTGTAAAAATGCAAATTTTAGCGGATGCAAACAACAACAGTATTGCGCCATATAACCACAAGAATCCCTAGGGTTATAGCTTGAATTACCATGATCTCATAAAACATACAGTACAGTGAAGTTAAGAAGCAAGAATGACATTCATGCATCACATTTTATTTATCATATAACTCATTGTTTGACCTTAATTGTTTTTTACTCCAAGCTAAAGGTGTTCCATATTCCACTTAGATTTGAATACCCCTACTGGTATGTCATAGTTGAGATTCTCCTCATGAATATAGGTGACCTACCTAAGAATATCTTTACACTCTATAAACTACAATAATATAATCTCATTGATGGACCGTTAAATAGTTAATATACGAAGTGTAAGCATACGTCTTTGGTGGAGCTGTTAGGGACAGTAAACTGTTCCTTTAACTAAAGTTAGTAATACCATCTGATGCAATGACAAACCTGCTTCAACACTGAGAACATGTTCCAAAGCCACTTTAGTTGATTCAGAAGGTTAAGGTCTCCTTCACGCACTGTTTAAAGTTTCACTTTAGCACAAATGCTTGCAATGATATCTTTCAACATTAACTTGATTTTTCTTTAGTACAATGAATGTCCGTGACATTGTACAGTCCAAAAGAAGCTGCTGTTTCTGTAATTAACTACTAAGGGGGGAAAAAACAACCACAAGGCTAAATCTAGGAATACAGCGAGTTGGAGTTGTAAGAGACAAAAAAGTCTTAAATGCAAAACTATAGTGTAACGCAAATACCTGTATATCCTCTGTGGGCAACAATACAAACTACAGTGTTTTAGCAAGAGAAAACATTCCACAGTTATTAATTCAGAATGTATAGCCTTTTTCTTTAATGCAAAGACTAAATATGTATTCTAAATTCAACTTTTTGCAATTTCCCTATACAATACTTTGGTGAATATGGAAACTCATGATTACAATTGTTTATATGTGTTGTGCCATTTAATAACATTTGCAAAGTTGGCCATGGGTGTACTACTTGCTGACTAAAGACATACTTTATTGACGAAATATGGAAGCTACAAATGTACAAAAAAAATTTTTTACCAAAATTTCCTGCAAAATAAATAAATCATCAGCTACACTTGTAAAAACAGGAATTCCCAAGTAGGTGGAAAGTGGACTTGTGCATTCTAATTTGTAGAATTTTTTTTTTACGTTAATTGTCATCTTTGGTGCATTTGTGCGAATACGAATACGAGTGTTCCGCAAAAAAACAAACGAAAACGAATGACAAAACCACCAACATTTTGTTAAACTTTGTTCATTGTTTGCCTGCTATAGCCGAGTCATCTCTCATTTTCTGTTGCCAGTAATTGTAAGATGTTACTTTTTCTGGAGGGGAGCCAGGCTTAAACAAACTGTGATTAGCACTTTTGACAATGTTCACGGAAAATATGGTTAGTTCAAGGTAGGTACACACTGTTAAGCATTTAGAGTTGAATAAATTAAACAGGTGCTGCTAATTAAGTATTAGCAAATTCAAACTCCACATGAACAAATGGAGGAAAAGAGTGTAAGGTTACATACCAGAAAATAAAAAAAGGCTATAATTAACCATTTATGCTGAAAAAACCTACCTCAGATTATTTTAACATTAATAATATCTTTAAATATTTAATATTTAATATCTTTAAATATCTCAACCTAGACACCGATTTAGAGATGTACAAAGATAAGGAAAAGAAAAATGACAGGGATTCTGTGGACCCCAAGTTACTTTTGCAGGGATATCCACTACCACCTCAGTAAAGTAAACCTTAATACATTAAGACTTTATTATTAAAATAAAAGTACAAATCTCAGGGGTTCTGAGGATCTCAAGCTTCTTCTTCTGGGAGGCTGCTCCACACATCCCCCACCCTCTCAATACAGCAAGTCGTCTTTACATTCAGGGGGAGCAAATGACAATTAACCATCCAGTGTCTGTAAGGAAAGCTGTGCATTAATTTACCTCTGCAGACAAACAAGAATTATTTTATAATTTAGGGTAGCTTCTTCTACAGGTACTGTGTGTGCACTACACACCCCTATTCTTTTTTTCCTCTGCAGCAGGATATTACCTTATAAACTGACACCCCTCCTCTCCTCTCTTGACTACCTGTCAACATAGCATGGTCTCTCTACAGAGAGAGATCAGAAGAGACCAGAAAACTGCTAGAGAAGGTAAGTGAGCAGGTGGGGGGCAGATACAAGGCAGGTAGAGCGTACAGGGGTACAGATATGACTGGGTGACAGAGAGAGAGAGCTTTTTTGGGAAACATTTTTTTCTAAAATTTTCTAAAATGTAATTAGATTTCTGAAAAATGAATGAGCCAACATTATTTAGGGCCTTGTGCACAAGTCTAGTGGAAATTAACATTTCTAAGAGTTGTTAGTTGCTAGAATCAGCAGTCCCAGTTTACACAAAGGCAGGGAAACACTATACACGAAATAGAAAGGCATACAATTGTCCATGAGATTAAAGTTTCCAGATTTGTTTAACGTTTTTTCATATTTATTTACATATTTATTTTTATGCCCTTTAGAAATTAACATTGGAAGAGTGAAATGTGAAGGATTTAGCAAATATTGGGATTTTCCTTTTTCCATAATATCTGTATGCTTACATATTATTTTATATTATTTTCTATATGTAGTGAATGGCTTTGGTTGCTTAATCATGCATGGTTATAAATAACATGCATGATCTATGGTTGGTAACACCATGAAGTAAGAAATTAGCTGTTCAACGCTTTTGCAAAGATATGAGCAACGGCAATTAATAGGCGGACCACAGGTGCAGAAATCACATAACCCTGAGGGATTCATTGACCCCTTTAACACAGCAGTAAAGTCAAGATTATATGATTTAATTTAACGAAAGAGCTTTGAGGCAATACAGCAAAGAACATTTAAATAGAAAGTTATAAATGATATACTTCAAGAAAGTAATTTAGTTAAATATGTAAGATTTGCTTTTACTATCAAAAATTAAAAAGTTTAAAAAATATTTAAGAAAAATGATACACTCTATTTGTAATATAGTTATGCAGCCTTCTATTCAAATTAACTGCTGCGCTGAAAATGAAGTGACTGTGGGGATATGAAAAATGAAGCCAGAATATGTAAAAACTTTTCAGTTCTTGTTATTCGGTATAGATAATTTACTACAAATATGTCGCAAACATTGCTAAACCTGATTTATTCCTTAATATTTTCTTCTTATATCATTACAACTTGTTTTTTTCAATACTTGTCTTCTTGTTGGTTCTCCATTTTTTTCCCTGATATTTTTACTTTTGTTTTACATTCTCAGTTGCCTATACATTTTTTTTGCTTGCATTGCTTGTTCTTTGCTATTTTCCTCTAACTTTACTCTCATTCTCTCCACTTGTCTTCTCATATTTCCTCCATTCCATTCTAAACAGACCACACACACACAGTATTCTCTGGGCTAAGTATATCACATGCAAGGAGATGTGTTTGACTGAAAATAGCTGGGGTGCAGAGAAACAGTCACCACAAAAATGTAATCGGACCACTCATCTTTCACATGCATATGAAGTTTTTTTGGTGGGGAAATTATCGTATATTTATCATAGTTGTATATCTTAACTCATAATAACCAAGCAACCATGGAAAATCTTAACTGGGATTAATACACAACAAATTATGCATCATATTTCACTGCTTTATAGGTTGTATTTTTTGTTTTTAAGCAAACAACTTATTGCCTAGTTTGTATTTGTGTGGGAAGGATCAACTGAATACATTTATCTTATAATGGTTGCCTTAAAATATGTATTATGTTATTCTATCCTCCCACGCATTAGGATTGATACAGAAAAACAAATTTTCTTTGGCATTAAAACCTGGATATAAACAGTATTAATCCAATTTTATTTAAGTATGGACTAAGTAGAGATGGACAACAGGTTTTATGCTTGCAGCAAAATTAATAAATAGATTTATTTTCCCATTTGAGTTCAATTAGGAAAAAATGTTCACTTCTCTAGTAATTTTGGAATTAGAGTTTTTCCAGGATTAACACACATGTGTTTGTGCATGTGCCTGAAATTCCTTGGTGGCAATTAGTTAAAAGAGAGCTATCAGAGTTTGCAGCAGAGTTGCAGTTTTAACTCTCTCACTTCAGTATTCATTATGAACAGCCAATAATAGCAGGTTTCTTCAGAAAGGATGGCTGAGCTGACTTTGTATAATGCATAAGTGTGTAAAGAGACTTTGAAAAGAGGTTGCTGACTTAACAATACAATATACTGGGCTTACTCTTCTAGCGGCAGAACCTAACTGGGCTTGGACCTTCATAATGTATAATGAACACAATTCTCTTAACAAACTCTCATGTCAACTCTAACAATAAAATTCTCACATAGGAAGTTAAATATCAAGCTGATTACATCTACTCGGTATTTAATATTTTTATTATTATAGTGCAAAGGTTTTTCCCCTTGGACTACCTTACCATTTTATAGTTTATCACACACTTGCCAGTTTTTCATTAAAGGTGGCCCTGGGCATGTGTGTATAAGTAACAATGTCAAAAATACCTAATTGTCCTCTGACCCAAAGTAGGCACTGATAGGCTGTTGCCATAAAAACTAAAAAAAAATCTGTGAAGTTTTCATGTTATTAAACCTTTACAGGAAAAAATAAATTGACAGTCCTGGTTATTTTGTTAAGCTGCTAGAGAGTGCAATTATATTTTTTTAGTTTAAGTTAACTTCTTAACAACCATTGATGCTACAGGCATGTCACGAAAAAACAGTTAATGACCCGATGACGTGCCTGGCACATCATGACATTAAACAAGCTTAGAAAGTAATGACTTTCTTTGCTAAAATGTTGAGGCATTGAGCAATACTGAGGACAGTAGTAGGGGCCCCATGTGACCCTTCCCTGGGGCGTCAATGTCTGCCATACACTGTACAGCGGCAGACATCTGATGTAAAGAGCTTAGGAGGTGATCAAAGGTGTCGCTACGGAGAACAGTCACAAGTTCCAATTCAAGAGATTTTGCCTCTCGCAAGATGGTGGTGCCCTTTAAAAAAAAAAAAAGTTTTCAAGAGCATCTCTCCAGAACTCCTTGAGAACTCTGGTACTTTTTTCTACCATGCACTCAAGGGAGCCCAGCTTTCCCAATGCAATTAGTGAAATAAATAAATAAAAATTGGTAACATCCAATTCCAATGAAATGTGAAAAAATCCAAAAATATAAATTAAAAGTTAATTTTTATGATGAATTCCTAAAGCGCTGTATCTTCCCAAAAATGGCATGGAAAGAGTTAAAATACTAGCATTTCAAATAAATGAATTGCTCGGGTTCAAAGATGTCCCAAATAAAAGCCACTTAAATTATTAGAAAAAAATGGTTCAAAATCTCGAAGATTTATTCATCTCCTTAGCAAAAAATGAATAAATAAAAAGAAACCAAATAAGATTGATACAGTAGAACTTAATCAAATAAGATCAGAAATAAACTATCGATTACAAGAACAGGTAAATAGAGGACTTCTAAAAATGAAACAGAATCGTTACCATGGAAATAATCGAGTGGGTAGATATCTAACTAACAAAATAAAATATAAGAAAAAAATGCATTATTAATAAAATTGTTGTCGGAAATGACATTTTTCTATCCCCAAAACAAATAGCAAAATGTTTTGAGGAATACTATAAATCTATAATTTCGAGAAAAAATTAAGAACTATCTCCAATATTTACATCTACCCAAACTATCTCCGGATAAGTTAGAAATACTAAATGCTCCTATACGATTTGTTGAAATAAACAATATAATCGAGAAACTAGACAAAAAAGCACCAGGCCCAGATGGCTATACCGCTTTATTTTAAACAACATTTAAACATATAATTATTCAATGAACATTGAAATAATATGAGGAGATCACACTGTGTCATCCCTTTCCTCCTGAGATGTTGCAGGCTTCAATGTGTCCGATATAAAAACCTAATAAAGATCCAAGCTTGATATCCAATTATGGACCTATTTCACTTATAAACATTGATATAAAACTTTACTTTACGGAGAGGCTCCAGAATGAATACATCCAGATCAGGCTGGTTTTATAATGGGCAGACAAATAACAGATAATACCTGTAAAATAATAGATTTGATAGACCTAGTAAACAAAGGATATAAGCATACATCATTCATTGCATTAGATGCAGAAAAAGCCTTCGATCATGTTGATTGGTTATTCTTATCTGAAAGAACGGAGGCTTTCGGCATCTCTGGAGCATTTAGGGAAATACTTTGGCATTGTATAGATCTCCTACAGCTAGAATTATAGGGACTACATTTACATCAGAAAGCTTTGAGATCGGCAATGGCACTAGACAAGGTTGTCCATTGGCCCCTCTCCTGTATATTCTTACTGTAGAACCATTGGCACAATCTATTAGAAAATAAATGGAAGTTTCAGGTATCAAAACTAAAAAAAGGAACATAATATTACATTATTTGCTAATGATATTATCTTGACGCTTTTGCACCCTGAAAATTCAGTAAAACCTACTAAATAAGATCAAGGAATATATCATATATTCAAACTATAAATTAAACATTAATAAAACTCAAATTATATGAACACATCAGTCAGAGGAGCAAGCTAAATCGATGTGGACATATAGCAATGTAAATTGGAATAATGATAGTATAGATTATCTAGGTATAAAAATAAAATTTAACATTAAAGATATGATTAGAAGTAATTATACCTATTTATTGGAAAAGATAGGGGTGGAGAGGCTTAGAACTTTCTTGGATAGGAAGAATAAACGCATTAAATGCATATTATATTTCAAAAATATTTTATGTTTAAAAAGCAATACCCCTAAGAGTTCTGTATTCTATTTTATCTCTTTTTCAAAAATTAACAACAACATTTATATGACAAAATAAGCCTCCCAGAATTTCAATCTGCAATTTAGTTAAAAGGATCCAAAGGGGAGCATTATCAGTACCAAATATAAGAGATCCATGAAAATTGTATGCTTGCACACTTCTTACAATGGAATGGACCTAATAACCACATCTCATGGTTTGAGATTGAAAAACAATTTATCTAACCCTTATAATATTATTTGAATGAATAACGAAATAATAAAACATATAAAAAGTGATAATCCAATTGTAAATGATATGATAAAAACAATAATTAAATTAAAAAAGAGTATGAAAATGGAAAGAAAAAATCCTATTAGCACCCCCAATTGACTTGTTGACAATTTACATAAAATATATTGATTTAAGCAAATGGAAACAAGTGAATATAAATCATCTATTGGATATACATGATGCAGATTCACTCCTGTCATGGTTTCAATTAAGAAAGAAATGGAATATCCCAACATCAGAATTATTTAATTATATAAAAATAAAGCATTTCCTCCAAATGACAATTCAAGGATTTCTTTAGTAAACAATACAAATCAAAATTAATATACCGAATAAGATCACTAAAAGATAATCTCAAAATAAAGGATTCATTAACCAATATGGAGAAATGGGAAAGAGATTTGGGTGAAACATATTTAAAAGAAAAATGGCTTTTAGCCTACAATCAAATCAAGAAATTTTTCGCATTGTGTTGGTATGCATGAACTATATTATAAATTGTTTCACAGACGGTATAAGTTTCAAAATATAATAAGAATATGACTTGGAAATGTTGGAGATGTGGAAAGGAGGATGGTTCACTATTCCATATGTGGTGGAAATGTGAAGAGAGAACATCCTCAATAGTCAATATGTTTAAAATAATTAACATATTATTGAATCTTAAATTAGATCCATCCCCCACACATCCCTTTTCCATCTTGGGCTTCCAAAATGTAATAATAACCAGAAAAACTTAGCGGTTCAAGTGCTATTAGCATGTAAGATTATTATGGCAAGAAATTGGAAAACACCAGGGAAACTAAGATGGGAGGTGATAAATGCACAAATACAATTTCAATGTAAAATGGAAGAAGGATTTTACATAAGCAAAGGTAAACAAAAAGATTTAAGGACATTTGGTCACCATGGTAAACCCATGCACGTTAACAATAGAAATTATTTATAAAATATACAGTCATATGAAAAATTAGATCAAAATGATACCTAGTTACAGATATATTTTAGGGATGAATGGTACATGAATGATATGTTAAATGGCAAAGAATAGGTATACCCCTTATCCCTCCCTCCTTTTCTTTCTTTCTTCCTTTCTCTTTCTCTGAGGGCGAGAACATATATTATTGAGAACATATATTATTTTAGGATTAAGGGTATATTACTGTATTTATATATATAGATGTGTATCTGCAATGTACATACTATGTTTTTACATTTATTATGCATTTATATTTATTTGGGAAAAAAAGATGTCCCAAATAGGGCATAAGCACAGACTGACCAGATGTCAAAATGAAAAGAAACAAAAGTGCACTTCCCAACCCAAACAACCTTACAACCCCATGCATGGTGGTATCACTGTACTCAGAAGATGTTGCTGAACACATATTGGGGTGTTGTTTGACACCTTACAACCCCATACCACACACAGTGACAACCTTACAACCCCATGCATGGTGGTATCACTGTACTCAGAAGATGTTGCTGAACACATATTGGGGTCTTGTTTGACAGTGAGACATACCAGGAGCTGTTAATTCATACCTAAAGTACAATGTGTTGGGTAAAAACCCACATGGAAATGACTACCACAAACTTTGACAGTCTGGTGGTAGAATTAGTGCATGGAAGCAGGACAAATAGTAGTTTTTGTTTCATTAGCTTTTGTAGATGAGTAAAATGATTTTTCAAATAAAAAGTGAGATAAAGTGTTTTTTTAAGAAAGAAATGTCAACATATTTTATTCTTTTTATAGTAAATTAGATGTTATGATAACAAAAATGGGAAAAAAAACCTTTCTTGCTCTGAAAAAACAATATATAACTTTTGTGGGTACACTAAATGAAATAGGAGAAAAACACAGCTAAACACATTATGAGGCTGCTTTGGTATGGAAACAGTACTAGGAAAGATGTTCCTAATGCCACATTTGGTTATAGTGTAAAGTTCACCAGAGCAAATGGAATAGCACTATTACATCTTCCCATAAAGATACAACAAAATTGAAAACACAGTCATATGGAAAAAATATAATTTGTTTCACATAGATATTAACTGGCTAAAAAGATTTGGAAACTATTATATTATTTAATTACTTTACAATAACAGATTTTTCAAGCCAATTTGGGTGGTATATTACTGCTGAAATAGAATTGTAATGCTAACAAATGTATGACATTCAGGAATTTCTTGGAAGCATACTTTATTTCCTTTTACCATTTAATCCATTGTCATTTATCTATGTTTAAATGTTGCGCAAGTGATTTAATGTTTCATTTGAAACTGATTCTCCATCTGCATTCTTTTTAATGATTACTTTATTGGCTATGGAATTTCAAGTAGGGAAGTCCATTATGGAAAGGTATGAAAATAAACACAAGCTCCTCTACAGTGCTACTTCTTGCATCGTTGTTGCAAAATATTCAATCATACAAACTGCCACTTCAGAGTAGTTTTCATCCTTGCAATCAACAATTCTACCCTCAAAACTTGTTTAATCTAATTACATCCTATTTATTTCTGTGATTGTATTGTCTACTTGTCTGCCAACATATTTGTTGTATCTGGTACATAATATATATATATATATTATATATTAATACAATTAAATGAGCAGATACAGGAAAAATGTATTTTATATAAAATGCAAATTGTAACTTCTTCAACATTTCAGTCCCTGCACAGGGCTTTTAAAAAGAGTGATATCTCTCAGCATACAGGACATTCCCCTCCCCCAGTGTGTTTGTTGGTCAGGCCTTGGGTAGCTCCCAGCTAAAAAAAAGGGTCACTATGTACATCCATAGTTATCAAGACCCTGCTTTATAGAATGTTTTTCATAATATTAACATTAATTTATATTATGTGATAACAGTATTACACAGACTTCAATGACAGCTCCTGTAAGCCCCTCTCCCCTCCATGTGGTGTGTGAGATGTGTAAATGTTTGAGTGTGTCATTTGGTATGGAATACTGCATGTGTTCTTATTAAATTAAATTGTAACTTATTGTTAAAACAATTGCTCTTTCAATTTCATTCAGCGGGTACATAAAGTTGGGGGGATGATGAAGGTGGTGGGGGCAAAATGTTGGTGGAGTATTTATTAGTTGACTTATGAAAACAAAATATTGGGTCTAGGGATGCATAATAACAAGCCATGCGAATAATAATCGCACTAGAAAATATGGAGCTAGTATTGTATTATTTCCAGGACTAGTTTTTATTGCCAGTCCAGCCTTCTGCACCAGTATAATAAATTAGACTGACACTTTGCCAGTTAGAAAAAGCACACAATGGATCAGAGTAAGTTGAGGAACGATAAAATTAAACAATAAAAAAAAGTCTTAGACTTTTATATGTAGGTTGTTTATAGCACACTTCTTTACAAATGTGGGAATCCATTTTCTTAAGGTTGAAAACACTAATCAAGAGTGTTTCAGTCCATAAATTGGGATTTAGACATTAAGCAGTTCTTATAAGGCTGGGTTTTGAGTTTCACTTCTGTATTCATATTCATTTCCTGCCCAAACAAAATATTTTTGTTGTTATCTGCCACTAATTTACAAGAGAAAAAAGAAGATAGTTCTGCTTCTCATTTTACTGTATAAGGGGAATTATCATAAAAAACATTGCTATATGCTCTATATTAATGCACATAAATATTAATAAAAACAACTGGTTCTATCTTACTTTGTTTTAATAAATTTCCTTTTTCTGCAGACCCAGAGGTGCCATTGTTGTCAGTCAAGTGATATTTTGGGTGACTTTTCCTGATCAAATACCACACTGAGCTGATTCTTTATGGCAATGCTGATGTAGCTGATGGGTCAACATGACCCCACTGCATTCCAGCCTTCCCTTGATGGTCCAACATTGTTTACAATGGGCCACTCTGACCTCGACCAACTTTTTGTGAACAATTTGGAACTGGCAATTTTGGACTGCCCTCCAGGCTAGTCCACCCCTGGTTGGGGAGTTTATTCAAACTGAAAGACAACTCCACTCCAAGTTACATTTTTGTGAATAGATGGGCAAGATGAAGTTAAGCTTTCTTGAACAGCTAATAGACGTGTTTATCAAGTTAAGTCATCTCATTTGCGTTTGCTTGGGCACCTCAGCTCAACCCGGTTTAAATTGTGAATAGATAATATGTGTGTAAAGTGTTCATAATCAGTATTAGTATCAGTATTAGGGTTAAGTATATTATAAGATAACACAGATATAAATATAACCATCATTCATTTACATTTTGCTTACCAAGCAAATGTAAGCCATTGTACGCAACAATTATTTAAAAATGATATGTTGATTGAAAGAACTTAGCCAAGCCACAATAGTTGAACGATTTTTGTGATATTTGGGAAAATTACTTTAAAATAATTTTGAAGATTGTTAAAAAAAAATAGTCCAATTTAAATCATACATTTGAAGTTTGTTTTGTGTTAGAACAGTACTTAATTTGCATTTCAGTTTTTGTGAGGTAGAATTAACAATGCTCTTCTGTCGTGGTTTTTGGAAAATTATGTGGAACACAGGAAATAACTATTTAAATGGCGAAGATTAGTAGCTTAAAAATTATAAAAGCCTCAAACTAGTCTATTTTGCATCTCACACAAACCTCTTTATTCCAACTGAAACACTTTTCTCTCCACAATACAAATGACTAAAAGCTTCCAGGTATCAGCCATGCATGGATATGCATGTGTTCTACTGAACTAAAAGGATATATTTTTTACCACCATCAAATTTGATAAGCAATAACAACATATAGACATTTATAATTGCCACTGGACCCTGCCAGCTGAAACACATTTTAACTATTTCATCTTCAGTCTCTACACATTCTTCAATGCATTTTACTGCATGCAAAATGAAGATGCATTATTTAGTTATTGTACATCTGTCTCATGTTCCTGCTTGCTGCCTCTGCTGCAAGTAGAAAGCATTTTAAGTAACCATTCTTCACACGCTCCATAGCACTCATATTTAAGGCCATAGGAACCAATGTATGCTTGCTTGATATTGATGGTCCACTAGGATACATGCAATGGACTGCTGCTGCTTCAGTACAACAGTACAACAGAGCAATACAGGAAGTGTACCTAAGAATGCTTTCTACTTACACTACTTAATTATAATAGATGGAGCCAGAGGGACTTAAAACAAAAAAAAGCAGAAGTCTGTAACTACTGTAACTTAATAATGCATACACTGGTTTGTGTGTATATCTATATATATATATATATATATATATATATATATATATAGATCTATATATATATATATATACATACGTACAGTATATTGTGAGAGACATTTATGCAAAAATATAAAACTATACTTGTTGCCCAGTTGCCCATGTCTTTGTGTATATCAAAGCCAAAATCCTTTTTACATTATTCCTTTAAATACCCTAACTTGCATATAATAAATGTCAGTTCCAAGGCTGCATTTTACTTATAATAGTCAAATACATCTGTGACAGATTAAACCATAATAGAATGAAAGCTTTACAAAACTGAAATAATCCTATTAAAGTTTCTGGTAATTAGATATACCTTATTGTTTGAAAAGTTCACTCTCTAAGTATCCTATTTTTAATGCAAATTCAGAAAAAAAAACTTTAGAATTTTGTAGCACTTGTATTTTGCATTTTATCCTCTAGGATATCACAGAGAAGCATTTAAGCCTTTGAAATAATTGAACATTTTCAGTAAAAGCAATCATACAGGATGCTTACAGAGCTCATGAAAAAAACAGAAAAAAAGTTAGTAATGTGAGATGTACTACAGTTGTACTGTAGTTTTGTGCCTCTATTGTTGCATAGATAAATTGTTTTGAATAATATATACATTTTTTTAACGGCTCCGGATTCATTGGCAAACTTCAGAGAGTGCTCCTAATCTCAGCTCATTACCTGTATAGAAGACACCTGGGAGCCTGACATCTTGCTGATTGATAGGGGATCAAATACTTATCTCACTGAATAAAATGCAAATCAATTTATATCTTATTTGAAAAGCATTATTCTGGATTTTTTGTTGTTGTTATTATAGACTGATCATGTCTTTGTCAGTGGGCAAACTTACAAAATCAGCAGGGGATCAAATATTTTTTCCTTCACTGTAGATAGATAGATAGACAGATATTATTCAACTAAGGAAATGAGCTTGAACTCTATAGCAACCAATGAAATCAAATAGAAGTCTGACTATGAGACTAAGATCCAGATCCCCCGCAGCGATGTACGGGACTTCCCTTACAAAAAAATTACTGCAGTTTTTCTGAAGTAATACTGCTATTTTTTGGACATGAAAAAACTGCAATACTGCACTTTTACTGCAGTATTACTGCACATTTACTGCAGTATTACTGCATTTGTACTTCACTGTACTGCAGTTGTACTGCAGTTATTTTTGTACGGAAGTACAAATGCAATAAAGCTGCAGTACATTGAAGTAAAACTGTAGGTTTGCAATATAAAAAAAGTGCGCTAAATGTGCAGTAATACTGCAGTACAGTGAAGTACAAATGCAGTAAAACTGCAGTAAATGTGCAGTAATACTGCAGTAAAAGTGCAGTATTGCAGTTTTTTCATGTCCAAAAAATAGCAGTATTACTTCAGAAAAACTGCAGTAATTTTTTGTAAGGGTTGGATCCTCCAGTCTGGTAATCTCAGCTTCTGCTGGCACTTACACTGGGCGTCTATCACCGAGCGCTGACAGCAACGGAGGTTGTCTACGCACATCGCACATCTTCCCCGGCTGCCAGAGAGCGCTGCAGGGAATTCTCTTCTTTGGCAGCCAGCCAAAGATCGCTCGATGAATGCGGACAACCCCGGCCACTGCTGGCACTTCTGCCGTAGCTTCTATTACGCAGCACCGGCGTCACATGACCTTCTGGTACTCAGTCATAGAAGTTCCAGCAGAACTAAATCCGGCCTCCACCCACTGCCCCCAGCAGACACCAGGGAGTCAGAAGCACTGGTAAGTCGGGGGGAGGGTTATATGGGGGGCATAAGGCTTTTCTGGAGGCAGAGTAACCCATGATATGCCTTTTAACCCCCTTCATGCCACTCTGCCTCCAGAAATGCCTTAAACCACCCTATATGCCACTCTGCCTCCAGAAATGCCTTCTACCCCCTATCTGCTGCTGTTATGATTTTGTTATTAACATCCTGGAAAATATGATCTTAAAAGTACTAAATATATTTGCTTTCCATATGCTATGAATTTCTGATAAAGCTATCCCAGAAAATAACTGTATTAATCTTGCATTTGATGAACATGACTCTAAACTAAAGATACCTTCCCATGTAAATGATTTTAAAATTAAACTATAGACATTGTAGTCCGGAATACGTTATGATGGACGTGTTAAATTAAATTATTTTTTGTCATCCCTTTGGAAAGGTAACATGATCACAGAACAATTTTCAAATATTGTACAGACAAGGACCTCTTTGACATGTCCACCTTTTTGTCAGACATATAACAGCTTTGAGGAGTAACAGCAGAACTACTGTATTCTTTTAAATTCCATAAGGTGTCGTGGTCCCAATTACCCAATATAAATTCCGCCTATCTTTAGATTAGAAACAGTAATCGGTTTTTACCTTTGTTATTCACCAACATTGCTTGGGTGGTTTAGCTAGAAAGGTCATATGCTGATGGTGTAGATGAAATGTATTAATCCATCAGTGTAGCGACCTACACTGAACAGAGAAAGCCTATCATCTTCTGTTAAGATCAAGGGATGGAAGCTGTGAATTGTATACACTGTGGAGTTATTTGCTTTATACCATATAATATAATATATTGATAATTATTTGGGGTTTTTAACAAAAAGTGGTGTCATGACATTAATATTTGTATTTTTTTTACAGTGGTATATACTTGGTGGTAAAATTAAACATACAGAACACTACTTGAAAGCACATGCAGCACAAGTTAATTATATGGGTAATGTGATCTGAGTGAAATAATTTTTGACGTAAATGTAACACGTTGTTCTTGCTTCAGAAAGTCAAAACGAGTAAGTAGGTTTTTTTTCTTAAAGTGGCACCTGTTCTCTACTACATTAAGTTTTTTAGTTTTTCTTAAGGCTGAAGAATGTAGATATTGGTTTCTTACTTTGCAACGCACAGGCCAGTTACATCCAGAATGGTTAAGGTCTTGACTTTCTGGCGTTGGTTAAAATTTTTGGTATACCTATAAGGCTATCTTAGAGATTTAACGCTCAACATTTACTGGTTTACCAGCAAAATTAGATAACCTCAATAATTTTTATCTGTTACTAAAGTAATTTTTTTTTGTTAAAAGATCACCATCAACTTTCAATTTGTCAGCAGGAGGTGGTTGCTTACAGCTCTTTCACAGTAGCATGTCATTTCGCGTATCAGCTACCTGGCAATGTGTGCTTATGGCGCTTCCTGCTTTAGGCCAGATCCAGAGGGGTGTCACAGCTGTCTCCACGACCTACCTGAAGACAGGTCTCTTCCTCCATGCTAAGAGTAAATAAGGGACTTGGGAAGAGATGAAAGCTGTGCGCGCTAGATACAGACCTTCATATTTTAAATGGGCTAGTTACAGGCGAGATTCCTGATCTCTTCAAGCGGTCTATCAAATAGAAGAGAACTGAAAATCCAATTGTCCAAATGCAGAACAGGGGATGTATCACTAATGTATGGACATTTTCCAGTGTGTTATGTGTCTTGATACATATCATGCTGTTCTTCTGTTTTTTACAAGGATGTAATATGCTAAATATATGAATAATCGTATGGTTTGACAAAGTAAACAATAAAGTCACAATCATAAGGATGTACGATAGTGTACATTAAATTATCATGGCCATCATTATAATAATTTAAAATCCTTACATGATTTTACTATCTCCAGTGTTTCAGTATAACGGTATACATAGTATGTAGGGAAAAAAAAGTAGAAAAAGTAAGGATAAAAAATGGATTAAAACTTCCATAAATTGCCCCCAATGCCTATTCATCTGTAGCATTTAAGATCTTCTATGAAACATTTACAAACATTCATGCATAATGAATTCTGTCTATGGAGAAATTAGCTGTATAATAACTGCCTATTTTAAAGCATACAAGCATACATAGCCCATGAGGGTAATGCAATAGCAAAAAATAACGGATGCTTTGGATCAAAGCTCAAACTAGGAAAAGGGGATCTTGTTTTCATTGCTCCAGACAGTCATTTCGGTTACATTAATTATAACTCATGAAATTATTTCAGAACATATAATTTAATTTGTTTATGACCAAGCAAATAAGTAATTATTTAAAGAAACTGCAACTCCAGAACTGCAGCATACTGCCATCAAGGTTTCACACCATATTTGGCTGCCTCAAGCATCCAATCACTGGCAAGGAAACACTCCCATTGACTCTCATTAGACCCAATGGAAATCTCATGTAGGAACTGTTTGGGAGTAGGTATAACACATTTGCACTTGTAAGCAAGCCAAGGAGCTGAAGTGTCGGAATTAATGGAAATACATAGAATAATTCTGATTAATCCCTCTATGCATTTGGAAGAGAAACATGTTCATTTAAAAAAATCATGTGTAATAAGTAGTGTGTAATAAGCTGGAGTGTTCCTTTAAGGTAACATAATGGTAGGTTGTTTTATGCTTTACTTTGTTTTGCTGCGTTGGCTAAAAACCCTTTGAAATGTTCTTGAAAATAACCAGAGGTCACAAGCATCTTGAAAAGAAATATAAACATGTTTTAAATGTTATGTCATTTTATATAGCTTTATATTAAAATAGATTTTATCAGTTTTCATACTTAACATTTGATCCACAAACTAGTACATTTTAGTATAATAATATGAATTTTTTCTCAACTGCGTACAGTGACATTAACAAATTTATTTTAACTTCTTATTTGTACTTCCTGCAGCGGGCTGTCATGAGTATTGACACATACAGTCATTTTGAGACACCTTATGAAAAGGCAGAAGCTTCAGCTGGAACCATAATGACACATATGGAGCTATTTAGCACAACATGCATGCAACAGTATGACAATATCCTCTTTTTGCTATTTAAACATAATATTTGAAATATTCATTTCAGTTTTGCTGTATTATGCACAGGCTGGATTGGCCATCTGGCACACTGGACAAATGCTGATGGGCAAGTTGCTGAGAGCACTACATGCTTGAGCAGCAGGTCTGGTTCTACAGGGTCCAGCCATCAGTTACAGACAAGCGACCATAGAAATCGATCCGGTTGCTCCACATATGCCATTTAGTGGTCACTGACCATAACGTCCCAGAGACAGTTTTTTTGTCCCCAGCCTGGCCCTGCATGAGCAATATTGCATATTGCAAAGTAGACTTGTCCATTCGGAATTTGGCAAATTCGATGATTCATACAGCCATGAGAATGAGGCCAGACCCGCCACAAAGCGGACGAAAACTAAGCAATAAGATCCAAAAATGTATTGTCACTTTCACTCACACTTACATTCTAGTTTACTCTGTCTTACTCCATCTAAAAGTCTCCCTCCCTTCCTTCTCTGCCGACCACTTCCACTTCTACCGACCATTTTTCACATCTTCTTGTTCTTCACTTTTCTATTTTCGTCGACATCTCAGCGGACATAACCTTATGCGAATTTCTGCCATAATGGTGTCGCTTCCGGTGACATTTTTTCCCTCGATACTCCAAACCAAAATGAATGGGCAGGGGATTAAATTTGTTGCCCAAAAATGGGGCAAACAAAAAAAGAACCAAAACCTGTGTCCCATTTGCACATGTCTACTGCAAAGCTCCATTACAGCTATTGTTGATATACTTAATACCCTGGAACCAGACATTACCAGATAACATTTTACTGACCAATGTTACTCATTTGTAATATGCACTGCCGTTGGTTTGTGTGAATTTTGTCTTTTAACTCTCTTTCTCTAGCAAAAAAGATCAGGCTGACCCAGGATAAGGGATTTTAGAGATCTTGAAATGTGTTAGAAGATACATTTCCAGTTCTCAGAATGCTGCTTTTATCTTAGTCAAAACTAACACATTCCTCATTATTTTCAGAAATATACTATGTATAACTAGACCGTTATATTTTACTAAAGATGTATATGGATATATATCTCTGTAATCATCCTGGCAAACGATTTTTCAGTATTATTTTAGAATGGAGCAAACCGGTAACAAAAATGTCCGTTGTTAACCAACATACTAATATGATTTCATTAATGAGGTTTCATTATATAGTTACATGCTGCAGTTACATAGTACATAAGACATTGAAAAAAGACCTAAGTCCATCAAGTTCAACCCTTCTACCTAACCTTCCTACTCTTGATCCAAAAGAAGGCAAACAAACCCTAATTAAGCTACTTCAAATTCTGCCTTCAAGGGGAAAAATTGCTTCTTGGCTCATGAAGCTCCAAAATATTAATTCAATTTATAGCCCTGTATGTCATGCCTTTCTAAAAAATATCTAAAAAGACATCTAATGTATTGGATAACACCACCTCCCTTGGCAGTGAATTCCATACCTTTATTGTCCTTACTGTAAAGAATCTCCACTCTTCCAGTCTCAGAGGGTGACCTCTTGTTCTTTGTACATTTCTGTACAGGTCACTGAAGAGCTCTTTATATTGGCCCTGCATATATTTATATAATGTTATTATATCCCCTCTAATAAGTCATTTTCCAGTGTATATAATTTAAACTTTTTTAATCTCTCTTCATAACCGGTATCTTCCCATCCCCTTATTAGTTTTGTAGCCCTCCTTTGCACTTTTTCTAGTTCCATAATGTCCTTTTTAAGGACCGGTGCCCAGAACTGTAACGCATATTCAAGGTGAGGTCTTACCCTTGACCTGTAAAGAGGCAAGATGATATCCTCCTCCCGTGAATCAATACCTCGTTTTATGCATGCCAATACCTTATTGGCCCTTGGAGCTGCTTGCTGACATTGTCAAGTCTGTTGTCTACCATCATTCCTAAGTCCTTCTCATTGGTAAAAAAAACATGGGACACAAAATGTCAAATTTCAAATTACTTTTGTGACGTCTCATTTGGGACTGACCACCAACCTGGCCACCAACCAGCTCAAAATTCTGCCACAAAAGTATGTATTTTTGTAGAAAAGACAATCCAGGGTAATTCAGTAGGATCATTTGGACACTTATCTTGCAAAAAGTCAGTCACCGATCCCTGGCGAAGGAGCTATAACATTAATTTTCATTGCTTTTTTCACCAAACCTTCCATGTTTTTTAGGGTTGTTTTATATATTCCATGGAACTGGAGAAGAACTCACAAAATTGTATTCAGCTGCATCTCCATATTACAGAAATGCATATGAATAGGTTTTGTATCTACAAGGGACACTACTTACTACATTTCACTGCGCAACCACACATCGCTACTTTTTTCATCGCTGTCTTTTTTCATTACGGCATGGAAGATCCTAAAGTTTTTAAGAGATTATTCACTATGTCTTGCCCTTTCAACATAAACTCACTTGTTAACATAGGATAGAGCCTGGTGGAGCTCCCTCTGCCAATTCAGCGCCTTATCTCCTATATGGTAGGACCTTTTCAACAAATTCACAAGTTATGCTAAATCATTGAGATGATACGTAAGAAATTATACTGAGTAACCAATGCATTATGTACCCGATCTAACAGGGTCAGAGATGAACCTTCATAATGGATGTCTCGGCACATTTCACCTAAAATACATTATTTATTCAATAAGCTCTAGAATCAGATATTTTCTGTGGCTTTTTTTTAAAATATAGAACATACAATCGTCTCAAACTGATAATCGTAATACACCAACTAGATCTAGTCAATCATGCTACAATCAATACTTTTTTTCTAAAGTTACATAGTACAGAAAAATTAAAAACTAATTAATGAGCTTCCATCATCACACAGCACATTTCTCCAGAAAGAGAACGAGCTTGGCTGGCCCGTATCGCACAAAATTCAATGCGTAAGACTTTGGAGAAATGACACTCATTTAACTATGCATTAAACAAGTCCAGCCAAGTTTTTTATGTCGGAGTGGAGGTTCACTGGTGTTGGCCATTCATAATGAATAGTAAAATCAAGGAGTTAAAACCACATCTCTTCTGATAACACAATTGAATTATGACTTGGGAATAAGAAATGTTACCCTAATGTTAAATCAGTCATATTTTTCAACTTTGTGTATACTTGTAAATAGTTTCTTTTTGTTTTGTTCTTCCTAGGTTTGGTTTCCTTTGAGCATTTTGTTTCTGTTTCTTGTTAAGGAGAAGAATATTATGTTATTCGTTGTTCAACAATGAAGAGATGATCTCAATCAATCTTGATGATTCTAGAAATGTTTTTTGTTCTTATGTTGTTGCAATCAAGTACAGATACAGAACTGCACAGAAAAGAGGCAGTCACTGTTACAAAGTACAGTATGAAATGGTATTTTAACGAAATAAAACAATAAAGCAAATAAATCAAATGCTATATACATTATAGGTTATAAGAGTTCGAAAAATTACAAACACAATTTACTACCGTTTGAGACGCATCTATCCAAATTCAATGTAATCAAGCAGCTTGCTGTCATTTTCTCTCCTTTTTTTTTATTTACGGAAAGGTGATTGCAGATTTCAATTGCATCTCGATAAATCACAGATTCTGCATTTTTTAAACGATCTAGAAATGTATACGTTTTCAGTAGGATGGCATAAAAACCAAAGCACAAACTAGATAAAGGTGTACCAGCAAAGCCTGCTTTTGTCAATTATATTCAGCTATCGGTTTTGTAAAAATAATAATTAACAAAAATCACCTAACTTTTACTTGCACAACCAACAAAAAAAACCTATTTATAGACTCTTTTGAGGGGGGGGGGTGAGTAGTGTTCAGTAATAAAGTGATTGAAAAATACATACCGATTTAAAGAAATCAATTACTTGATAAGACGCTAAAATAATTGCATTACAATCCATTTTAAGTCTTTCATTACATTATTTCTGTACTGCAGTGCACATTTCAAGGAGCCTGAATAATGGAAGAGAAATCAAAGTAGGTTCATTGATAATTAGGAAATCTTTATACCGATTAAGCAGTGGGAAACAAATTGAGTGCTATTTAAAATAATGCTAAACTGCCCAGGTCACATTTTATGATTGTGGCCTGCTGTGATTTGTTTCATTACAAATGTGTTCTGTTGTTATAGTGAAAGGATTACAAAGTGCCCACTGAAATGTCAAACGACAATGGAAGCTTGCAGGAAAACAAGTGGCCTGTGACACAATATCAAGATACATAGGTTTGAATCAGAGCGCCACTCCAACTGCTGGAATCCCAAAGACATCCATCCGTCGTTGAATCAGAAGTGCATCATTTATCAACTGTAAGAACGCCAGCCTCTTGGAAAATGGTAAAAATATCATAACATTTGCATAGAGATAAAGGCGTAGGTATTATTAAGAATGATTAGAAAAGGGTTGTATTAGTGTCCTTGAAATGGTTTTAGGGTTATGTAGTGATGCACAATGTTAATTGCTTGATTACACATTCATAAAATCATGTGTTAAGCATGACAGACACATGATAGATAGCATGCAGCTGTGACCCAGTGCCTGTGTCCAACAGGGAACCAGCCCTTTGTCCTGACCTAAAGTCCCTTCAGCTGGTGATCTAGCATGGTGGGCTTGTGAGTCAGCACAGACCTATCATAGTCCTCTCTGCTCAGCATTTTGCTAGAGATGCATGACACCAGATTCTAATATTAAATGTGAAAGGATGAGCCAACCAACATTACATTTGGCTAAAAAAGACAAGAGACAACATAGAAGATACAATTTACTCCACTGGCTGCTTTGAGTAGAAAAACAGGCATTTGGAATGACGCTAACAACAAAACGTTGATGTTTTCTTTATAAGACTTTTTGTTTTAACTGGTTGTTTTATGTTTTCGTAAGACAAGGAGCCCTCCTTTCTTTCTTTGCAAATAATTTGTTTTAAACTTAATTTTAGAGTATGGAATCTGTAATTTAGGGGGTGCATAAACAAAGTCATTTCTGTTGTCAAACTACTGTAGTAACAATCTTCTCCATTTATCTCCGCTGCTATATATATAGCAGAGTAAAGTCTTTACTCATGTCTTTACATATTTTAATACTAGATGTGTATCACATGCATTGATCTTTTATTATTATTATTTATTTTTTTTTGGCAGATTAGTAATGCTCAATTACACCTTGTTCACTCTAGTTAAATGCAATAATAAAAAGTATTCTAAAAATCAAATTCTTTTGGTAATTAAATTCCGGGACTGCATTAGCGAACATTTAAAATATTATGATGTGTGATGTAACTTTAGAAGAGGGTCATTAGAAATGAATTTTAGCAAATTGGCACTCAGTTGTTCCCTCGGGCATTAATGCATTATAACACAATGCTTAGATCGTCGTATCCTTTCTTTTTTTTTCTTCTATACTAATAGACAAGGGGCCCTTCATTCTTATATTAACCAAGTGCTCGAGTAATACAGTGGCTGACAGTAATCAATTAAAAGAATTTGATCCTGATTTTTATTTTATTACCTTTGTGATGAAATTTTTATAGCGGCAGTTACAGTGTTAAATAGTATTTTATCGTGAAATGGCCAGTACAATGAGGACATAGACCTCTGATCTAGGACGTGGGTCCCGACTACAAGTTTAAAGAACCGTGGTGTGAGATATGTAATTGTCCATTAAGGGCTGTTTCATTTCTCACTTGCAGATCCCTCTGAAATAATCTGTTTATAAAACAGATGACTCATTTGTTTTATAAACAGCTTATCCCAGTGAAATGTTACAAAAATAAGTTGTTGCAATGTTTCTACTTCTTAGATCATACATATTTATCATGAATACACACAGCTGTGCTAATTGGGCTTACACAATCCCGCCATTTAGTAACTTCTAGAAGATGGCACGGGCACATCAGGCAAAAACCCTCTTTTGTCCTAGTTCGACTCTCCAACGTTACCAGAGGCAAATCATCCAGTTGTTGATGATGCTTGTGACTCCACACTAGGCTGTAGCTCATTGTGCCGGTTGGCCCCTTGTAACTGGCCCTTTTACTATGTAAATGTTGTGTTACCTCCTGAGGGTTATCATCATGATGTGACATAATGCCCTCTGTATTCTAAGCAGAAGACACACAGCACAAAGAAGACGACAGCAAGAATCTGACTGGATGAATGGATATTGCCAACACATTAGAGATAATAAATGTTACAGGAAGTACACATAAAAGGAAACTTCTAGTGGCTTTTTAAAACGTTGCCATAAATGCAATTACACAATGGGTATTATCTCATTAAGCACAGCCATCTCCTACAGCTATATAGAAGCCTTCAATATTTGGATATGGGGAAATGTGCAGTATTTCACTTAATTGGGGCAAAAATGATGACATCACCAGAAGGTGACATAGTAACATGATCAATTAAGACGTACTATGATACGGGGCTGCTGTATGGTCTGTAATGACCTGTAAAGAACATGATTTGACCTGGTGTCACTCATACAGTTGACCACTGTGTGCCAAGCGAAACTAGAAGTGACAGAAAAGTAGGACCTCACATATACCTTCTGTTTTTTCAGGAATACATCCAATTTGCCACGAAATACAATTAGATATTGGATCTGTGAAAATGTGTGCTACAGCAATTGAATAATGTGTAATGAAGCAATGAATGTATACATACCCTGAGAACAAATGTAGTTCAATCAAGAATATGTTTAAATCCTATAGCAAATATTGTTGTGAACTTGAAAAACTATCAGGTCAACAAACAGCAAAAGTGCTGTTTAGCTGACTTTATATTCTTTAAATATCTTCAGGTCTGAACATAGCAGAACAACTTAATTGTTTGCAAGTGAGACTAGTTAACTACGTGTGTCACAGTGAGTGGGTGAATGTTTCATTAGAACTATATATAACATAGCATGGCTGAATACCTCTGCGTGGTGCAAAACTTAAAAACCACTGAGCATGGTTCAACGAATATTACAAAGCTGAAGAATATGTGAAACTCAGAATACATTTGTTATGTGCATGGATCACAGCCATCTTGCACTTGCCTAATTTAAACAATATTTGAGAGATTTGTGTGCAATTTGTGTCACCGACTGTCAACATTTGGGTTAAGAAAAGCTACTTATAAATAGCACATTTCTGCAACAAATCTTTTACAGAAAAAAAATCCACCATATAATGTATCTAATCCCAATTTGTTTTGTGATCATGTCTATGTGTGTGCATGTGACTAGAAATTGGTGAGTCCAGATTGGCCATCTGGCACAATAGACAAATGCCCAGTGTGCTGTTGGCCAGTGTGAGACCAGCAGCTGGATATGCCCAGCCACATGCTATGTGAGCATAAAAACACAGCCAGTTATATCCAGCTGTCGGCTGCAGTTAGGCGGCTGCTTGCCTTAAAGTGCCAGGGTCGTCGCAATATCCCCAGTCTGGCCCTGACTGGACCCTTGATAGACTGAGAAACAGACTGGTAAACCTTGAATGTATTTTGTTCCTCTCACTTAAAGCTTAAAGAAATGCCATATTTTGCCTAGTGAACCTAATATAACATGAATGTGTTTAAGTGATTCATGCACTATTAAAAAAAATACATTAAATCATTAAATACAAATGTCATTAAATATGCTTAATGGTTCATGCCTAAAAATATATTATTCAAGTAATGTGTTTCTGTCATATCTAATCACTTTTGTTTGCCACGGCTTTTTAATAGCTACACGCACGTTATTTTACCTGGTACAGAACTGGAAATGTGGAATCTTCAGAGGGCTGTCAGCTTTGGCAACGTATCATGAAAGTCACTTGGATAGACACCAGACTCCTCTCAGCAAGTTATCTCCATCTGTATAAGCTGAGTGCAGTATTGCTGCTTAACAGACTCAACTGCTTAACAGACTCAACTGCAGTATTCAATACTATTCTCTTATGGTTTGTATTGATTAGACCTTCAGATATTCAAGTAACCAAAGATAAGCTAATTTATTATGTAATGACTATACCTATTGTAATTGTTTACGATTCAACTAATATTTGACTATATATATATATATATATATATATTATATATACATGTTTATTTACATTATTTGTTAATATGTATAACATATACATGTAATTATGTACTATTTTTTATAATAGCCCTTTGGAGGGAAAAAAAATCTTGCAAATGTCTTACCAGTAAGTAACTCAACTCCCATGGCAATTCAACTTTCTCATGTATACGTTTGGAAAACATAACTGAATCTCTTGCGTTTCTCAATTAGAAATTACTATTCAGCTAAACAGTGAAAAACAACTGTGAGCAGGGAATTGAGGTCATAATAGTTGAACAATTATGTTTAATCAAGGTACAATAGCCATAAAACATGTCAAGATCCCCTTGATACAAACCAGAATTGATACAAAACAAATACATAACTGTTAAAAATGCATTTGCAATCCTACACATTATCTTTATTAGTATTACTACCTTTTATTTATTAGGTGCCAACAAATTATGCAGCGCTATAGAATAGACTTGTGCATTCAGATTCGTATGAACTTGTTTTTTAGCTTTTTTTTTTGTACGAATCTCCACAAACTGGGGCAATCTTGGACGAATCCAATGAAAATGAATTACATTTGTTCATTCCTTTGCCTGCTATAATTAAGTTATCTCTCCCTCTCACACATTTTCTGTTTCCAGTGAATACAAAATATTGCTTTATCTGGTGCCATACTGGCTGAAACAAACTATGATTAGCAGTTTTTGGCAGCATTCCCAGAAAATGTGGTTAATGTTCAAAGTGGGTACATGTGTTAAGCATTCAGAGCCCAAGTGCTGCTTATTAAGTATTAGCCAATGCAAACTCCACAGGAAAAAATCATGGACAGGATTTTGGACCTCGAGCACAAGTCTACTATACAAGTTAATTGGGGCAGTTAACATATACATAACAAATATACATTAATACATAGACATATCAGGAGTTGAGAATTGTGCACATGAGCTTGCCATCTAGTCTTATGGTACGTTCCTGGCAGCAATGGTGGGCTTGTGAGGGCCCCACTTGTGGGCTTACAACCTAATGGTTTTTAAATCTATATTTTTATAATATTTTAACTTTTTTAACCCCTTAAGGACAATGGGCGGTCCCTAAACCCATTGAAAACAATGCATCTTGAGCCCGTACATGTACGGGCTTTGTCATTAAGGGGTTAAATACCATACCATGCAATTGTTTCCATCTGAACGTTATTTTTAATCAAAAAAGCCTGTTTTGTGCGTTTGTATGAATGAACGAAAACGAGGATGATCTCCCACGAAGCAGACCAAAACGAACTGCAAAAGAGCTGAAATTTTTTCGGGATTTGTCCATTCATCACCACGGGTACCCATCACCATTAGAAGAGGTAAAGTGGGAGGAACTGTGTATAGGAGAGCACATATCAATAGGAAAAACCAGACAAAAAAGGTTTTCAGTGATGATAATGGGTCCACCAACCTGTGGGACTTTTTCCTTGCTCTTTTCACCAGTCTGCATTTACATTGGGAAGAGACAAAAATTAGATAGACTGTATAAGTGTGCTGAAGCCATTTTAACTTTAGTTTTAACTTAACATTTGATACTTATCGCTCACCTACCATACTGCAAGTTAGTTTATTTTACTGCAGAAAATGTACTGTTGTTGGGTGGATTGGAGAAGCTGTAGTGACTACTGGATTGTCTGGATTGTAGTACAGCGACTGCAGCAGACATTTCTCCCCTGTTCCTGAGTAGAGTTTAGTTGATTAAGAATTACCCATTTATGCTACTAGCCAAACCTGTAATTTGTGGGCAAGTACATTTTTTTACTATCTTTCTATCATATCATCTATTGTTGCCCTACTACTGCTACTGCTGCTGCTCCTCTTTGATTGTCTTAACTCTTGGGAAATCATATTTTTTTAATTTCTATAAGTTCAGAAGTCTAGAAGGTGTTAACAAACTCAACCTTTAGGAATGCCCCCAAAATGTCATTCCGAATCAAAAAACGGACCCTGAATTTTGGTGCCAAAAAAAACCCAAAGATGCCCATGGGAAACTGGGGTCAAAGGCAAATTCTGTCCCCAGTTTCCCATAGGCATCTTTGTCACTAAACATGGGACTATGGGAAGCTATTTAGTGACAAAGATACCTATGGGAAACTGGGGAAAGAGTTTATTAATGTGATTAATTATATGATTAGCATACTGTGTTATAAATAAATATATAGTTATGATATCTTAATTGAGGGAAAGGATCAATGTTGACAATATAGCTGGGAAGCCTCTCCAGATCTTCCCTAATTATATGGATCCCAATCATTAATTGTTATGGACACTGTCAAACCATGCAAAAACATCAGAATTTTAATTCTCTTCATACTAATAAACCATCACATTGCTATCATGCTATAACAACAGATCTCCCTTTTAATTGAGCTAAGTCATATACACGTTTATTGTAATTAATGGGAAATTATTCAGTTCTTTCCCAGTGTCATCACAGTATAAAGACAATATTGTAATTATTTCTAAGGTTACTTGTGTACTACCTGCTAAATTTGATTGCTGGCGCAAAATAATATGCATTACAACATCCTGCTTCTCTCTTGGTGTGAGTGGACTAAAAGTCTCATTATCCTCCATCAACAATAATATGCCAATGTTCAAAGAAAAGTAACATCCCGACTGACCCTTCATTTAGAATAAAATATATGTATGCAATAGTTTAGTATGCATTCTGGTCCAGCAATCATAATAAAACATCTGATTGATTTTGCATTGATAGACAATATTAATCAAACTAACAAGATCCAACGTATAGATCTGTTTTGTTAACGGTTTACAAATCCACACCAATAAATTGCACTTTTAACATGATGAATGTGTTTGCTAATTTCGTATATAAAAGGGCACAATGAAAAGCCCATGTTTTGACACATCCCGTGTTATCAGTGGTTCAATAAAATGAGCCTGTTAGCATGAGACCAACAGTTTGGTTTTTACATATGTACCTTGCAAAAAAATGAGGAGCCCTACCAATTCACCTTGCAATCCTTATATCATATACAAATATACTACATTGCATAATAGTAGTAATGCTTATATGTATGAATAATTGTAATGTTAGCAAAAAGTTGGGCCATAAGCATTTAAAACATCTTTCATGGTTATGTTATCTCTCTTCCCATTGCTGTAGAAACATAGAATTGGACCACGGATAAGAACCATTTGCCATATACTGTCTGCCTGTTTTTCCTTCCATAAAGATTCAAAAATTAATCAGTCCTTGGTCTTTTATTAGATAATGCATATCCTTGCGAGCAGGGCTCTCTCCACCTAATGTATCGGTTTGTCTTAGTCTGTCAATTCTCGTCTTGTCATACCCCTTCAATATATGTATTGTATTAAGTGCTGCATTGATTGTTGGCGCTATAAAAATAAAAAATAATAATAATAATAATATCCCATGTATTCATTAATATGTGTGATTTGTGTTGTCCAAAGTCCCTCCAAACTGATTAGACAACGTTAACTAAAGAGGGAATATTGTTTATTTTATTTGTCCATCTTAAATAAAAGTCCATGGTTGCCTTTTCTGCTAGTTCATCTTGAAAAAGATTAGAACACAGTTGAAGTTGAACACCTTTTGTATAATCCTCCACCACTGCAGACTAATTCCAGGTGAAAAAAATACCATTGAGGGGTACAGTACAATTTTATTATGGTTTTTGTCAGCGACAAAAAGAAAGGAAAGATCTACAGCTACACTTTCAGCTCTCCTGGATCAAAAAGGGAAAGGTAAAACAGATTATCTCCTAAACAACAACAGGAACTATCAGAAAATGTATAATAAAGCACATAATAAGGCACAGCAGTTTAAGAAGCAGGCATGACTGATCGTAACGAACACAGATCGTGGAACACAGAATTCCAATGCAAACAACCACTCAAAGTACTAGCCTATTGGTCTTATAGTTTTTCCAGAAGAATTTCTAGACTAACTAAATGGCAACCTTCTTATTTTAACTTTATATTTCAACCTGATCAATTCATTAATGTATTTTCATGCATTTTTGTAGTCTATGTAAAATCTGCTTAGCACAACATACATAAGTAGAAACTTTATAAGTGAATGGACCTGGAGACCCTTAGAAATATTCAAGAAAATATTGAATATATAATACTCTAATACAAATAATAAAAAAAATGGAATAGGAATACTTCTAGGAAAGAAACACTTTTAATAATGCCCAAGCAAAAGACCCAATAGTTTAACAGCAAATAATGCACTTTTTATTTTAGACACCCAAAGACACCCATAGACTATGCAACAAAAAATACATCCAAAACATTTAGAAAACCTCTAGATACTCACTCTAAAATCTTCAGCCCACTAATTTCCCTCCTTTCCAACAGAGATGTTAGGATGATTTTCAGTACAGAAATTACAGAACATATTTGTTAAGCAAAGTTGTATTGTAACCAGTATTGTTTAGGACAGGAAAAACAATTACATGCACAAAATAACAACTATTTACATGTTGCATTAGGTGCTAAAGAACATCTAAAAAAAAAGTCACAATTGACAATATATGAACTAGATGGTTATTTTAATTATATTTGTCAACGATTTGTGATTTAATCACAGCAATAAATATGCAATAAATTAAAATGTATCATGTTTCATTCTTACTGTTTTATTGACTATTAATTATGTACACATGCATGAAATGCGCAAAATCTTACAGTCATTGTTAATATCTAAATTCAGATACACATTGTTAAACCTGCTGAGAAATAATTGAATAAACCAAACCAAGTGTTCCCTATAATACACAATGAATCAATTTTCAATATAATATAAATTGATAAAAGACAGTCCCCGGTAAAATAATGTTTACCAAGCAATTCTTATAATGTATTATATGGTATTCCTAGACATATTGTTTAGCTGCTGAGTTTATAAAAAAATTAAAAAAATAATAATAATAAAAAAGCCAAGTATCTTTGGACATTATTCTCATTGTTGGTATTATTATTGTTTTTTTCAAACAATGCATTGATGTTTAGCAACTAGCTATTATTGTATAGATTGTGTATATTGTAATGGTCAGTTACTTCCAGCTATAGGGAATTTAGCAGATTTGGGCTTAAGATAAAATCAGCTGTCGATAATTCTGCGCCTGATTTATAAAGCTATATAATACCAAATACACACACTTAGAGATCTTACTACAGAACTACAGAAGAGAATGAAACTGCCAGCTTGAGCTATCTTACTTAAAGTATGCCACTTTTTCTCTAGGCTAAACTGTGACTAAACTTACCTTTCGAATCTAATGTGCTATCAGGTCTGTACTTGCCATCTGGCGAAAGGGGCAAATGCCTAGTGGACCGGTTCCCAATAGTGCCTCCCATGTTCCTTTTATGCCACACACTGCAGAAGAGCCTACCATGCAACAGCATATACACACTAATTTTATTTTATTGGCCAGGGCCCATTTTAATCCCCATTCTGCCCTTATACTCTAATAATGTTGCACTGATGTTTTTTAATAATAGATAAAACACCGTTCCAAATGTTCCTTTTGAAAACAATCTATGCATAGGATCCAGTAATCATTCTTTCATCCCATTCAGCCAATGTCTCATAGAATATAGTATGGTTTTACTAACCCTATTTAATTACCAGTTACTTTATAGTGTTCTCTGTATGGTTTCATTGGAAATGCAATAAGCATTGTGTTCCATTTGGGATACTAGATAACTGAGATTTTGTGAAAAATAAATTATTTATTATACAAATATATTATTTTTTGATGGAAAACTTTTTATTATATGATGACTATTGTACTTCACAAGTATTTCACTGGTAAAAAAATCATTGTTATGGTCTGGTAACCACTTGAATATTATTATAATAGAATAATATTCTATTCTATAATAGAATATAAAAATATATTACATGTTGTTTTAATATATTTTAAAATGTTGCCTTTTACACAGTTATAAGATGTTAATTATGATTTTTTTTACCTATTCTCTTTGTGAAATATACTAAAGCAAGAAGATGTGATCAAATTACTGTTAGAAAAAAGAATGTAGACGAAACCATCTGCTGTGTGAAGTCTTATTGGATTGTGTTATGAGTATACATGGGTGTTAGGATCACTACTTAACTTTATCAAATAAAGAAGGCATATGCTATTGAAAGGCTTAGTGGGACAGAGTCTGCTTCAAATTAAATTGCATCTGAAAACAGAATAGACTAGACAAGTGTCTGAAGTCACGATTCTTCATGTTTTATGCTGGTACAGTCTTAGTAAAAAAAAATTGCATATACAATATGTAGCAAAGAAACAAAGTACCAATCAGAAAAAAAATGATACCTGATTTGACCTCATATCCCATGGAGTAGATTAGAATTGACTCATTTTGAGATGCCATGCTTCCATCTTTAATTGGAATAATACCTGTGATCTTACATTTTCCCAAGCCAAAAGGTTTTCCATTTCCTAGCAATAATTAATTTAGCAGCTGGCAATATATGTAATAAGATAGAGCATTTATGTAATGGGCATCCATTGGTTCTGATAAGGAGATTATCCTGAAGTCATATGCTGTATTGTATTGAATAGCTCTTGAAATCTAGTTCTGAATATTTCTGGTGTTAATCTCTGTTTTTATTTGATTTGTTATCTTTACTTATATCTAGGAAGCAGCGATGATCACCCATAATATGTATAACTTGTGTGACCTTATTAATTTTAGGAAAAAAACTAGAGATAAAAACCTAGTGGGTGATTGGTTTTGTGCATAGTGCATACCCATTAACTTATATAGAAATGTTATTGTTTATTTGAAAAATATTCTATATCAAGCTCCGGATAGATAATATTTATTAGAAACAGTAATGCAACGTCTCATTTTTTTAATTTAGCATCGATGCAGATATTACAGTAGGGAAATGCTTCAATTTTAGATGGCTTTTCTCTAATTGAGACCAGTGGGTCTCTTGCAGTCCACCAATCAGTATGTGTTCTTTTTTTAAAAACTTAAGCAGAATACAACATTTATGCAGATAGCATGTATATAAACTGTTACAACTGTAATATCGCCCAAGTTCTATAAGCATAAAACAAACAGAACCCCTCTCAACAGACATAAAATGACCTACACAATACATGGCGCCCAAAGGGCAGAAGTAGCCCAAATATATATATAGAGTTTTTTATTTTTCATAAATAGATTTGGATCAGTAAAGTTTATAAACTCATTGGTCCGAATGGAATTTTATGTATTTTCACTTTTTTCCTTTAAGTTTAACCTACTGTCCCCACGGAGGTTTGTCCAGTTATAACTCTGGCAATGTTTCTGGAGACTTTGACTGGCCCATGGATAGTATGGCACAGTTGCCAAAAATGATTCACGAACTGTTTTAATAGTCAGTTGGGAATGCTATAAAGAAATGGGTTGTTGTGTGTAGGCACTGATGCTTTTATTGAGAACTGCATTGGTATCCCTTCTTAAGATGCACCACCTATCATGCTTATCAGAATCATTTTGAACTAGACAAACTAGATAAGGTTAGTTTAGTACACTAAGTTTTCTTTATTTCCACTGCATTTGTTTTTCTTATTTTATCCATTTTTTCAAAGGCGGAATTTTCACAGAATGTATTTTAACACCCCTTTGAAGAACGTTGTTAAATGGAATTTGAGGAAATGTTTAAACCAATGAAAAAAAGAATATATGTGTGTGTGTGAGCATCAAATATCATCAATGAAGTGTGTACATTGATGAGGAAATAATATTTCAAATAATTCTACGTTTAAATTGAAAATGTAGTAATTTTTCTGTCTACTGACTAGTGAGGCTTAGTTGAAAATAATAGAAAAATCTAAGCTTTTGCCTATTGTTGAGCAATATGTACTTCGACGTTTTGTTTCCTTAGCCTAGAAATAATCTTCCCATTTCCTCTTTCAAGTCTTTATATTCAGGCCCATATTTCATGTTTTTATTCTTAAATATATCAGGCCATAATACAGGCTTTATCAGTACATCATTGAAAAAAATACACGGATACAATAACATAATTAGCTAAGGCAATGCCCATCCTAATTTTGAGATCTTGATGCCTTTATAAATTCTTTATAAAATTCTTTATAAAATCCTTGGTTTCCTAGTGTCATATAAAACCATGTTTATCTCCTGCACACACACATATAACTAAGAAACGACAATGTAATACATCTCAAATCAATTCAGACCATTGATCTAGTTAGGGAACTTTTACATCAAAGCAATCAAAAAAGTCTTCTTGGTCTATCTGCATTTTCATTCCTTAATTTATTTGCTTGCCTAGAGCGAGAGTAATCTGAACCAGAGACCCGAGGAACCAATGCTCTTTTTACCAGGAGACTCCGGGTCAAACCAGGAGAGTTCGCGGATAAGGTAATTACAAAGGGCAACCCGATGCTTCACTTACAACCAGTGTTTAAGATGGATATGCCTGTATTGGCCATGCTGTAGATAGGTGTGTTTAGACATTTTGGAATAGCTTCCAGCTGCCCAACATTTCATAAAACAAAATCATCGAATGACCTAAGATACCACCTGTTCATCTCTGTAGGATATCACAAAGGCTTTACATACATTTTGTTCTAGGTATATAGTCATTGCAAACTTTTATAGGATCTATGTAAGCGTAGTCCCAGAAGCATGAGATGTATATATATATATATATATATATTATACATAGAGCCATCATTTATTATATTAGACAATGAAAATAATTATGATATATTTAACCAAGAACTTTTTCGAAATGTAATAGAAGCAGTGCATAGCTACAAAAAATTAACAAAAAGTACCGCCACACAGACATATGCAATTATGGAAATTCATGGAGGAATATACTTTTATACCATTTTCCTCTTTAAATTCCCCAAATCCCACAAAAATGTGTCAGACACAATTATCCATTGCCCTTGACTTTTACTCAAGGGGAATATGAGTGCCGAGCATAACTCTGCAAATTAATTTACTGCCGTACACAGCAAAACCACAGCCACAGCAATGGAGCGCTTGTATACTTAATAAATGAGGTACTAGCCTTGGAACGGTAGTTGTAAATTTTACAAATTTATCATATCTTCATTCATACATTTTCCAACAAATCGTTCTCCTCTCTAATTCCAAATCACAGGCAGGTTTCCTAAATTGAATATTTCGTTAGTTACCTTTATCTTGTTGAATATTTCGATTCATACCGATATTATTTTACTGTTAATTTCTGAGAGAACCTGGAGCTATACTCAGAGCTTTAAAGAAAATAAAATTCTAGACATAACAGGCTAAACTCTTGTGAGATGTGCGCCTGAAAAGTATTATCGAAGTAAACCTAAGGGGAGTGATTGTTATTAAACAATGCAATTGCTTGTACCAACTCACATTGTTCTAAATGCCATCTCTTCTCTCAAGCAGAAGTTGCCAATATATCAGTTAAATTGTGTGATCATGCGCGCATATGGTCTCCCGCTGCAATGACAATATAAAAATACAAATGAAGTACATGGACAAACCTGTTTTGAAATTGTATTTATATACATTACATGCCGTAACATTTTGAGAATTACCAGATGCTAGCAATCAGGCCCAGGCCGGCCATCTGGCAAATGCAGCAGATTTGGTGCTTAGTAGTATGTGGCCACGGGCTGAATATGCCCGGCCACACTTACGTCATTTGGCAGCCGCTGGCCTTAAAGTGCTAGGGCTGCCTAATTATGCCCAGTCTGTCATACCTTAGCTATTTCAAGGGAAAGAGTATTAAAGTTAAATTACATGGATGTTCTAAAGAGCTTGTTTAGTGAAAACAAAATTGTGTTTTTTTATTGATTTATTTATGCAGTGAAACTGGTCTTATTGCCATAGCAACCAATGGGGTGATCAAATCAACAGTACCATTCTATTGGTTGCTATGGTGACAAGACCACTTACAATTGTTTGGTGGGGAACACAATAGGCCTTCTAATTTGCTGCAGCTGTAACCAGATCATTTTTTGAAAATAGGTCTTGCTCCTCCTAAGGGTCTTGGCCCCTGGGGCAGGGTCAGAGACACAGATGTCTTGTCCCACACCGATGTCACTTCAAGGAGGTGCAAGAACTTGGGACTGGAGGCTCAAGTGCTTTCCTCACTGTCCAGCACCTTGGGCTCTCATGCTATGGCACGCTGCTAGTCCATGTGTGGCAAGTTACTTAAGGATTGCGACTATGATGTCATAACATGATTTTCTGAGACTTCATAAATATGAACCGACTGTAGCCCAAAGACGCCCTTAAAATTGGTAAATGAGGGATATGAGAATGAGTACTGAGCCGACCAATTTATTAAAACTTAACTCCTTGCTGATAATCACATGGTAACCATGGAAATCTGCTTAGCATATAGTTGTTGAATTAAGGAAAAAAATAAGGACAAAAAATGGTTTCTAAAAATAAAATCACAAATGTATTTAACTGTAACAATGAAAGCAAAAGTTAGATGGCAACGCCATGATCATACTATGAAAATAGTATGTAAGACAGATAAACTAAAATTACTTTGTGTTAATATATATATATATATATATATATGAATATTTTTATAACATATGGATTCCATTTACATTATATTAAAGTGGGAGAGAGAATGAAGGTATTGCAGTTGTGCATTATGTGATGTGTAAAATAAACACAACTGGGGAAGTGGTAAAGATAACTGGAAAGGGCACTAAATCCCTATTTAATTAAAGCATAACACAGAACACTGGATGCATATGAGAAAATGCAGGAGGAAGAGTGATATTTAAGCAAAAAATTGGAACAGCATAGCTAATCACAGAGTTGGGTGCTTTTGAGCTACATAAATCAGAGCGACTTTTTGAATGGCCTCATAAAATACAAAGGCATTTTTATTCTACTCACGGCTTGCCTGTTACCCGTACAGCATACAGATCATTAGGAAACTTCTAAGCAATCAAGTAATGTGAGTCTGATGAAATTACTCAATCAATGCATTGGGCTCAGAAAAAAAAAAAACATCATATAGGATTGAATAGTTTTAATGTCGCAGAATCCTTTCTTTCGCAGAAGTGATTTTAAGCGCAACAAGAGATATCAAAGAAATACTTCCGTAAGACTCCTCAATGAAAAAACTGTCCCTGAAAATTTTACATTAAAATTTATCGGGATTGGCAATATACTGAAAGTGATAAAAAATGTTATAGATTAAGAAATAAAGAGATACTTTTTAAATGCTAGTAAATTAAGGAGTAACAGGGAAAGAAGCATTTCCATTAGAATATTATTTGAATATTAGATGTTACTATAGAAAGTGACTCATCTCAAAAGCCAACAGCTATAAAGTTGGTAAAACCTATGACCATAAAATCATCAATGATGCAATAATGCAACCCTCCCAGTCTTGTTCCACTTTAGTACTTAAAAGCCTCTACCTCAGATAACATCTTTTTCACTCATGGAACTCCAATCAAGAAAAGGAAATCTCAAAAGCAGAACACCAGTGGAACTTGTGTGTTGTATTTCAAGCTCATGTGTTTGCCATAACATGGGATATAAAAAGTTTGAAAGGTCATCTTATCAGGGAGCTGGCATCTTTTGACCCAGGGGTCACCTTCTGCCAAGTAGTCCCCCCTCTGTAAGAGCTTATCTGCTGAATGCAATGAACACACACACACCAGTAATTCAGTTTACGTTGGCTTAAATCTGGCTTCCTTGTGATGGTAAGTAGTGCTAGCTAACATCATGTTAGGTGAGCCCGTTAAGCTCCCACTTCCCAGAGATTGTTTGCCCAGGGTCAAGGGTTACACTGGGGCGAAACTGAAGAATTTAGACTTCCCCAAGGGCAAATGCCCACTGTCCACCAGGCCAACCCATCCATGTGTCTTATCACCAACCCAACCAGCATATTTTGGTCCTGTGTATTAGTCCATTCCATGTACTGCTTATATGACCACTTTTTAAACATAGCACCAAAATCGCTTTCCATATACAACGCTTTTTCTGTAACTTACTAACTAATACTTCATAATGGATTAATACTGGGTATTGAAAGATAGATAGATAACAAATATGTCATAGCGTGGCCATTGTCACTGTTGTAATTAAAATAATGGCTGTATGTGCTATGTACTACAATTATCAATGAACCAGTTTCATGGCAACATAAAGCACTCTATAAAAAAGAGCTAATCCCTTGTCAAATGCACTAATTGTGTTTCAAGTCAAATTAATTGTCTGAAAAGATTTTTTTTCTCTCACTAGAAGAATAAATGTGTGGTCACGTGTGGCTATTTCCATAAAAATAAGATGTTGGAGATTACTTCTCTACATCTATCTATCTATCTATCTATCTATCTCTCCTTATACAATATATACATACAGATTTTAGAATAATTATAAAAGGTATAAATAGCTTATTGATCCAAGGAGACCCAAGGGTCAAGAAGGAATTTTTTCCCTGGTTAATGCAAAATTGGAAAGAGACAAATTGGGGGGTTTTGTCTTCTTTTGGATCAACAGCAACAATTTAACAGATATCGGAAAATGCTGAACTTGATGGACGCATGTCTTTTTTTCAGCCTATATAACTATGTAACTATATAACTATGTATAATTGCATAACTTGAAATAGCCTGAATATCTTTTGTGGATGAATTCCGTATACATACTGTCACAAACATGACAATTTCTTGCAGCTGGGTTGCCTACCTATTGAGTTAATGATTCGTGTCACTAAGATGTGTGACCATATTAAATATAAAGGTTCAGGCTTTAGACAGTGGAACATGTCTATTTAGCTTTGTAGTCCCATGTCATTCCCACACATAATATAACACCATGAATTAACAGAACTAAAGCAGAGCACCCACTCGGATCCACAGTTATTTGCAATGCCATTTGCAATCTAATGCCATGCCAAATATTTTAATAGCATGAGTATATCTGCAGCAAATCTGCCAAATCAATACAATAGGAACCTTTATATCAGTGCCATAGCTGCTGTATTATCATCCCAAAGGCTAATCAATAGGTCCCTTATATTTCAAGATAATAAGGGTTGTGTAGAACAAGCAATTTTGGTGAAAGTGGTAAATGTGAAGCAAAAAAAAAAAAAACACATTTTGTTGGTTGCTACGGTGATTGCTCCACTTGTATGACTTTGCACCAAACTTGCTTTTTATACATAAACCCCCAATGTTCTTAAATGCATATGAAAATCTGAACGGGCTGATTCACTCTAATTGCCTTGCATAATCGTGTTCTCTTTTCATTCAGCGCACACACACACACAATTACAAAGTCATTTACACTAGAAGACAACAGAATGTACCTGCTTTTTATACGACGTGTGACCCTGAACTAAGATGAAACAAATATTTAATGAATCAGCATAAGATATCCATTAGAAACGACCCTTGTAAACTTCTGTACCCAAGGGAATTGACAGCCCGAGGGTTTTCTGCACTTTGGAAATAAGCCACATTCTACTTCTAGTGTCTCCTTGTCAGAAACACCAGACAATAATTGCTAAAATTAGATGTTGATACATTACAGACAACCGTTTTTTTGTAAAAAAAAAAAAAAATTCTCTATTTTAAGCATCGTGGCATGTAATGTGTCCTGTATCTACAATACAAATTACATTGACATGCATATGGGGGGCTTTAAGATGTTAGGCACCTGGACCATTTTGAAGGACAAATTTACCCCTCACCCCAACCACCAAGAAGAAAAAAAAAGGACAGAGGGGAAGGAGGATGCATGCAGTATGATTGGTGTAATTCAGATCACTGCTTTACAGAGTGGCCCTGCGTGTTTGGATTTTCGATCACTGTTTGCCTGTGTTGGTGTAAAAAATCTTCCATGTTTATCGTCTACAAAGCCCTAGTCCTTTACACTATATATATATGTGTGTTTAAAGATAACAAGTTGCACAAATATCAAGCAACACTTCACTCTACTGATTAGTGTGTGTGTATACATATGCATATGTGTGTATCTATATATATATATATATATGCATAGTAAAAAGTGGCGTATGATGTAACACAGGTGTGAGGGAATTAATTTAAGAGTTTGAAGCAAATACATAGCTATGGACATACACAGGAATAACATCTCCACTGCAGCCCTGCTGCCAATAGGTGGGGCCCACAAGCTTTTGGCCACTCACAGGTTCCCCATTTCTTCCAGGAAATACACACACACACACACATGCACACACACACACGCGCACACACACACACACGCGCACACACACACACACACACACACTGATCTCATGCTCCAGAGATTTTGTTTTTCTTTTTGGTTTTGTCTTGTATATTTTTCACTGTCTGCTAGTGTTTGTATATCCCACAAAGGCTGGCCACTGCAGTTTGGGCACATGAATGCAGCCTTTTGTGAGAATCCCCTAGCCCCTAGTGTATCACTGTCCTGAAGTCTGAGAGATCCCTTCATACAGTAGGATTACCCAGGCTGCCCGGGATAACGAGCAAAGCTGCGCATCTCCTACAACATACACAATCTGCACAGCTCCCTCAATCATACCTGCCACAAAGACCAACTCTTCACATGCCCCCTGTCAATCTGAGGACCGACAATGTTACTTGTGTCTGTGTGCATACTAAAAAGACAAAAAGAATACAATCCTTCACTCCAGTACAGCAAACTCCCAGTGCATGCCTCAGTGTTACCCATGTGTAACTTCAAACATCTGGAATGCAGAAACACCTGTAAGATTCCAGCCCATGCCTTCCACTCAGGATAGCTTTATGCCTATCCCGTGCATGTTTAACTCCTCTTCCTCTCTATCTACCACATCTGCAGGAAGGCTGTTTCACGTACCAACCACTCAGGTCCTTGAAGCATTTTGGGAGATTGCCCTGCACTATAGTAAGTGACACAGGAAGATGCAGCACCATGTCATGCAAGGTAGCTGTACAATGATTACACGAGATGAGTGTATGTGTGTGTGGATATATATCATTCACACACACACACACATACACACACACACACTTTTTCTTACAATTAGAATGCGGAGGGAGGCTGAAAGCATTAAGAGTTGGGGAATGGAAAGGAATTGCAGGGAGAATTGAATCTTACCGATGTGAATCATTGAGTCTGCCCCAGTTCTGTCCCAAGACACAGTCCAGAAGACGGACAGACAGATGAGTGCGTGAAGAATGTCCATCTTCTCCCGAGGCTGCCGGGCACTGATCAGATCTTCATGGGAAGAGTCGGAGGGATCGCAGGAGAGTTTAATCCCGGTCGCTGGTGGAGAAGGGAGAGCGGGGTAAATAGGGCAGAGTCCAGGGGGCAGCTCGACTTGCCCGGATCCAAAGCTATTAGAAAAATATCCAGCGAGCGTTCAGAGCTAAGCAGCAAAAGCAACTCAATCGCACCGCAGAAAATCCTCCGTGCAGCCGCATCCACTGTACCAGGAGATGACAGTAATCCTTCAGGATCCTAATGCAGATCTATCTCCCACGACACGCGAGTAGTAGTTTGCAGTATGAAGATGCACATAAATGCCCTTCGTGCCTTCTGTGATCTACTAATCCGATCGCTTACCAAAAAAAAAAAAAAAATGGAAAATAGAAAGTGGAGAACACGAGAGATTTTTTTTTTTTTGGATGGAAGGAATGATTTTCTCAGCTCCAGAATCACGAGGATGTAAGAGGGGTTGCTGTAAAAAAAATAAATAAATAATTAAAAAAAAAATCCACATGAAGCTTGTCCTTTAACAGGTGCAGTTAGATGCCTTGGGAAAGGGAGAGATGTAGGGGAGCTGTCTGCTGGGAAGCAGTGCTGGAATACACAGCCTTCTGCACAGCTCTGGCAGCAGTCAGCCAGCCAGCACGTTGCCTAGAAATGGATCACCTAGGAGAAGCAGGGAAAAACAGAGAGGAGATAAGCAATACAATCAAAGGGAGAGGGAGAGAGAGAGAGGGAGAGGGAGAGAGAGAGAGAGAGGGGGGGGGGAGAGAGAGAGAGGCAGAAAGTGAGTGTTGGAGAGGGATCTAGCTCCTCCCTCCTGTCCCTATCTGCAATACAAGGGGATAGAAGACACAGACAGCTACCAAGTTCTCAGGAGGAAGAATGGATGCTGTGTTTGTAGCCCTAAGGGGCACCAATGTGTAAATACCATCACTCTCAGCCTGCATTTGAAAATAAATGCTTTGATGCAGCTTGCCACTTAAGGGTGCTCAGAGATTTGAGCAAAAACATACATTAATTTATCCATGTCACTGGGACAATCAGTTTAATTTAATTTGAGACATGCGGATTCCACTGAGATTAAAAGAACGCATGTGTTTGGCACGATGTGCTTAACCCTTTCAGTGCAAATGCAGCATAGGCTTAATACTTTCAATAAAGTTTTTGCATGTTGCTGTGTATGGATACAAATCTGCCCTTATTTGTGCAGTGAATGTATTGGAAATATCCTCTTGTAAAAAAAAAATGCTTTTATTTAACCCCTGCAGAGCCAGAGTGCTGCCACAGAAAGCAAGGTGTACATTGTGCGCTGTAGAACATTTTGATGATTAACCCCAATTTTTGCCGAGAAATAGCCATTGGAGATTAAAAGAAAACACAAAGGGTGTCATAAAATGTTGGGTTATTATGTAGAACTAGGGAATATGTACTTGATTTCCAAAAACTCATCTAAAATCTCTAAAAGGTTCTTTCAGACTAAAAGGATAGTTTGGATGTGACCTTTTGCTAACCATGAATCCATTTCTGGTTGTACCCAGGTTAGTGAAGTAAAAAAAAGACCCTTAGAAGTATCTTGGGTTTTAATTGGTTTTAATTCAGTTGAAGTCTAAATTGCCAGAAACAAAGGAATTTTCCATTGGCTCTATACAGTAATATAGCATTAAAGAAAATATGGGTTAATTTCATGTAGTTCCAATAAACTTACTTTATCTGCAGACATGGATGTTGTCATTAAAGATGATTTGATATTTTGGGTGAGTCTCCATGCTCAAAGACCACACTAAGCTGATTCTTTACCGACGGCAATGCTACAGAAGCCCTACTTGTCAGATAGTCAGTGTCTGGTTGATTAAGACTGAGTCATTCTATTGTTTAGGACAGGCAGTACGACAAAGAGTCCGGGAGTTTGTCTAGTAGATTTGGCTACATTAACAGACCTAGAACACACACAAGTAACTAGTATACAGCTGCCTGAAAAGATTATGAAACAACTGGAAATTCTTTCGAAAACTAAAAAGCACATTCATTATGAAAACTTGTTTTTAATGTGATACTAGTAATAAAAAATATGGTGGAAGATTATCTTTTATTTATGGGCTTGTATGAATGTGTGTATTATTATGTTTCCATAATTTGTTATTATCTGTGTCTCTGTATGCTTGGGTATACACTTCTAAGTGTCTATACCAGTGCCTAACTGTGTTTATGTATTTAGTTTCTGTAACATAGGTAAATGTGAGTAAATTCTATGTTTTTTTTTTTCATTATTAGTTTACTTGTTTTAATCCTTTTATGAATACGGTAGGTTTTTTTTAAAGAAATTCCCCACATAGAGTAATCCCAGCATGCATACATTTTGTTTTGTAATAAAGCAAAATGTTCTTACTAGACTAGCTTTTGTTATTTTTATTGACAACATTTTGTTGAGGGGACAGTGAAGGTGAACTTTATATTTGTAATGAGGCATATGAGGTGTATGGGTACCCTTTTCGTTATTTTGTCACCGTATTTATTATTGCAATTCTACAGAAGACCCCTTTGGTAGCATCACTTCATCCATCAGCCCAGTGCCCGTGACCTTGGCTCCTTCTGAAAGGGGCATGCTAATACATTAAAGGGTTAATCCTAGTGAAAAGGGCAGATTTAGTGACAAGGTGGAAGGAAAATGCACCTATGAAGAGAAAGAGAAGTGCCGATTATATTATGAGATATTGAAATAATCTTCAATAATCAAGGGCAGGTATGGACAGAGGTGGGGGGGGGAGAATAAATCTTGGAGATATTAGAAAAAGTCAAATATTGCCCTAGAAACATCATCTTCCTTCAATGGAAAGAGGCAAATCATAAAAAAGTCTTGAAAGAAATGAGCTTTAGAGAAAATGTTATAATGCAGGCCCACTGCAAATAGCAGCAGTTTATAAAATTGCCATTGGTTATGAAGTTGCTTTTATATATACTCGTGTTTAACACGCGCCCTCTAGTATCTGAATATTCTAACTGCAGTTTTGGAGTTATAAAGGGCACACACAAACAAAGAGTTTAAATAGCAAACCTGTGTCAATGTCTATGTGGGGGGAAAAATGAAAAACTTGCTGATCCGTTTATCCATGAGCGTCTAATTATATATCTGCCACTTATTGTGCATAAACATGCAAGCCTTAAGAGTGCATTTATTCTGTATACGTAAAAAATGATTGAGTTTATTCACTAAAAAGTTAAGCAGCTACTCAGCATCCCCTTGCACATTAACACTCACCAAACTAATTGTATATACAATAACACAAGTTCAATGCGATTTTAGATTTTGCTAGTTGTATGCAAGGGCATGAGAGTTAAATGACAGCTCATCAATGACAGCTCATATAATTTATGATAATAAAAATTATGATATAATTAATTTATTATAATTTAAATATCCCCAAATACTTTTACAAAAGAGCAATTTAAAAATAGATTAAAAATAGATTTTATTTAAAAAAAGGGGAACTCTAGAGTGCCATTTCTTTCTCCACCCCATGTGTAGTGCTCTGGTGGTAATTGAATAACCTTGGTGGTATAGAGCCCACATATAGAACTTGTTATTGTTTAGGAAATAGCTAACTATATTTGGGGTTTTTTTATTTATCTTTTTAGTGTAGTTTGCATAAAGCAACTGTAATGTAATATTTTTTTCATTAACTATTTCCTTTGAATTTGGAGATTTTATTTGGGCCACCTGCAGTTCAGTAACTTAGCTAATTAATTCTTTTAAACGTGTTTGCTGATACTTTTATTAGAATCTTTTTCTGGGACATTGTCTGTTCTTCTGAGGCCTGACTTTATATCTGTTTAGGTACTCCAATGGGATTTATTTGTATTACAAGATCTGTGTCATTATTGAGGCCAGATTGTCACAGTGGTTTTACCTCTGCTATACTTAATAAACTATTCAGTATAATGATAGCTAAAACACACCCTGTAGCTTGGCTTTGTACATACAATATACAGTTTGGCTCACACCTTCACTTAGAATCTCTGATAAGGTTAAAACATTACAAAAAAATTATTACGAAAAAAAGTCATGCCTTTCCAGTGGAACTACCTAAACTCAACCATGACTTGGTCACAGTTACCTCAGTGCGGGAGGCTTTATGCCCAATTAGATCCCAGCTCTTCATAAGGCAGATACAATTTGCCCTCCTGTCCCCAGCGCACTGAAGGCCATACATGGTGAACAGACAGTAAAACTAGATTACCCAGTTAAAGGGGCTGCTTTTCACAAACAGCTTAACCCCTTAAGGACAATGGGCAGTCCCTAAACCCATTGAAAACAATGCATTTTGAGCCTGTACATGTACGGGCTTTGTCATTAAGGGGTTAAAGATGTCGATGCTTAAGGGAATGAAAGGTTAAATAATAATAAAAAAAACACATGGGAGGCACGGACCCCAAGCTATTGCTAGTCCTCACCCACGATTCCTTTCCTAATGGGATGGTGCTACCAAATGTACCCTTGGGGGCATCTTTACTCCCTGATCACTGTTGCAACTGGGCACAAAATACCCTTTGGGGTCCCTACCTTGTTTCATGGCGGGGGGGTTAAGTACAAACAAAAACAGTTCAAGAACATAAGTCCATTCCTACCTATATGATGTCCATCCTATCACCCCCTGGGTTCCCGTGAGTTTAGCACCCAAAGGGTGCAACTTGAAGGGAAAAATAGAAATTCACTTACCTCTTAAGGGCCCATGGGGCATTGATCAATGAAGCTGTTGGCCATACAAAAAAAAACAACAAAACAAAGGTAATACAAGTTCCAACTCACATTTTAAGGTTGCAGGCAACTTGATGTTAAAAATATTGTAGGCTGTTTGCATTTACGAACTTGCATAGATTTGCATCCCCTGGATGCAAGTGTATGCTAGCTGTTTGGTTTTTTAAGGAATTATAAGTGTTAATGTAAGTTAGTGATTTTGTGAGTGCTGCAAACTTGCATTTTAGCCAGCTCAAAAGCACACACTCTTTAGTGAATAGAGCGGCCAATGTTTTCACATTATTTATGTTTTTATATTTGTTGATGTAGTTTATGTTTCTGATCTTAGCTCAGATACGTTCTCTCCTCATAGATCCATCAGATGACGTGCTTTTGCTGTTTTTCTTAACAGGCACTGCATATGCCATCTCGAGATGACATTGGGCAAGTTTCTTATGCTCCTACCTCTCAGGGAACAATTAGTGGAGACTTTCTTGCTGGGATAAGCTCCTGTCATATATCAGTCTTCATCATCCTGAAGTACCTCAATCTCCACTCTGCTCCTTAATTACCTTGTGCACAAAAGCACACACCTCAAATTAATATCACATTCACTTCATTTCCTTGATTATAAAAGGGAAAGGAGGCTACAAATATTGTATCTACTTCCGTTAAAACACACATAGCCTTTCTCCAAGAGACTCATTTCTCTCTCGTTTGAGACTCATATCAGTCGACTTACATCAGGAGGTTTCATTTCACAAAAACTTAACGGCCATGGTTCCTCCTCCAAGTTAGACTCAGATATCTGAGAAGACTGTTTCATTTAAACCAAGGACTGGCACTGTGTAATGTTAACATGCCCAACTATGCAGACTCAATATTTTTCCATAATCCTAAATGAGAAATGAGAAAATAATATTAGGACCCCAAGCTAGATCACAGCTAAGAAAGGTATCCTTACACAGATACAAGCTAAAATCTGGTTTGCCTCCTCTGTGGGAAAAGTCGAACAGTTTGACACTTTATCCCAACTGAAAGAGACTACACCTATGTTCTTGTCCACATGATTCTTTAATTAATTATTGCATTTGCTTAATGATATACCAAAATGTCTGGGCAACAGGAATCTGTGACCATGCCCCGTCAAAATGTACCCCTTATACTCCTTATACCCCTTATACTTATATCGCAAAATGAATCCTCTGATATTCAAGGAAATAGAAACACTATAATGATTATGTATACCAATGTTAATTTTATATAGCTATCTGCATGTACATCTTAGCTAGGGCTATTGTTATATTTAAAATGCATCTGGACTGGATTACATATTAGTTGACTTGATTTTAGTATTCTGACCTGCGTGCATCAACCAAAACCTGTGATCTTAGTTATGACTTCTTGCCTGCTTTCACTGGGCTATTCCACATACATTTTTTCCTTCTTATTGTTTATTCCTAAGTACAAATAGGCAAACATTTTCTCAAACGAGCCACTTTTTTTTTACATCTTGACAACTTGACATACTTTCTTTTACCTCAACTCGAAAAAAAATATTATTAAGACAGATTGTGGATACATTTGACTTAAAAAACCATTAAACAACAAAGAAAAAACTTTTTAGCATTGATTAGTAAAATGTTCTGTATCTACCAAGAAAACTCATTAATCATCATGACTAGGAAATCAAAACGTCTGCCCTTAAGTTGCAGGGTTTTTGCCATTTGAAAAAGAGTTGTCTGTGGTCTCAAAAGCTTGTTTGACTCTTTGACTCGTTCTAAGTTGACCAGTCAACATTATTACCTTGGGCCACAGACTTAATCTTCTTATGGAAGAATACAGTTATATCCATTTGCTTTTCAACAGTCTCCAGGTCTAGGATTAAATTCAGGATCAGGTAGTCTGAATGTAATCATATCTGAGGTTCACATCAAACACATCAAAACCCTGCTTGAACAAAGGTGACTTTATGTTCTGAAAGAACTTTTATGACAACCACTAGTTTGCCACCATTAATGAGTCACTACAACACAATTTGTGTGATTGGCTATAAAAGTCTTACTAATATTAAAAAGCTCAAGGTGATAAAAACAGTTGATGTATCACCTTTAGGTTGTATTTAATTTAACTTTTGAATAACTTTATTATCCGATGAGTTATAAGCCTGTGCACTTTTACTTTTGTATAATATGGCCACATTCCTTTTTTAATATTTGAGTTTCTACTATATTAATTGAAATTTAGACTATGAAAAGGATTGTACTTATTTATAAGCTGTGCATTGCGTTCAATTGAAAATATCCCATGTAAATAGACACCATTCTACTTTCTACAATAAATACAAAACTAGTTTAAAAATGAAAAATGTATAAAAGAGAGGAAATTGATATGCACAGTTTCATAGGAAACAGATATCTGAACTACTTTGCGATTCTGGCCATGAATAATTTTCATTCCTGTTCTTGCAAAGTACCTTGGGTGAGATTCATCACGTTTTATTATGTAATATCATGCTTTTCTCAACTGGTACATCAATATAAGTCAGCAGAAGTTATGGCTTTAATGACTGCATTAACACATAACACAGTTTAATTGTTCCTCATTGATGGTATAATTTTGCCAAATTGGCTAAATAGATTGGACTGTGAAACCACTGATGATATACAAAGCAAGAGTACAGCTTTATTATTATTATTATTATTATTATTATTATTATTACTATTGTTGAAATAGTATTACACAGACAGAGACTTTCATCTACCACTTAAAAATGCCACCAACATTGAACATTTATGTTAATAAAGACGGATTAGAAATTTCAGAAATCCATTCCAATGTGCTAGTGTATGAGCCGGCATACGCACAAGGTCTAAAAATATTTCCAGTTTTGACTACTATTTTTTACAGGTGACAAAACCACTTACGGTAGATAAACAGTGCTAGCCTAAGTGTTTCTAGCATGCTAAGAAAACTAAGATGTTTATAATGTTTTCACCAAAATATAGCCATAACGAAATCGGCCTTTGATGTTGGGAAATATATTCTGACACCAAGCCCTCAAAGGGTCAAATGTTTATATCATGAAAGCTGAGTTTTATAACAACATTTTACTGAATTAAAAAAATATATCATAAAATGCATTGTCCTACTTCACTTTACGAAGGCTAAATAAGCCATGTAAATGAGCAATCAATAAGAAGAGAAATTAATAGGGAAGAATAATACAATTCCTGAGGAGTGTTACAGGAAGTTATACACAAAATTATGATTTCTACTTTCTAATATATCTAATATATCTATTATATATATATATATATATATATATATATATATATATATATATATATAATGTTAATTCTGTAAATACCATGCTGATTTAATTTAGGTAAAAAAATAATCATAAACAAACTTGTAAAACATAAATCAAAAGAGAATAAAACTCTAGATAAAACTAGCCGTGTCACTCTTGCCAGTAGTTGTCAACAACAGAAAAAACCTACACCTTGATGTAATTAGACAGGTTAGTGGTCAGCTTGGGAAAAGAAAAAACTGGTGTCAAGGCACCTGGCTTGACAAAAAGGAATGATTGCACATACGATTTTGTGGTTGGTGAAGAGGCGCTAAAGGTAGATACATTTAAGCCAGTACTGGCCACCCTCCTAGCACACAAATTGTACATGTGATAGCATGAGCGGACAGCTGAACTTGGCTTTTCAGTAAATAGACCCAAATACTTTTTGTCTTGAGTTTGTAGCTTCCACTGATATAAAGCACTGAATCATAATAACCTCAATATTTTACAGACGTACTACAAGCATCTTTTCCGCTTACTTTCCCAAATATACTACTATGGACATTTGTCTTTTGCTATATATATATGGATTTGTGAAATCTCTGACGATGCACAAGAGATATTTATGAGACAACACATAAACTAAACAAGTTATGACCTTTAAATAACTTCATTTTCATATGTTTATTGTATCTACCTCAAGTACCACAATGAATCATTTTCCAGTGTTGCTCCATAGCAAACCATTTTGCTCTAACAAATCAGTTTGATTATAGTAAACAGTTTTCGGAAAGTGATTTCCAATACTTCAACCAGAGGGTTATACTTTATGAGAGTGTTAGCACTTAGAAAAGTGATACATAAATTATAATATTTATTATGGTTCCATGCACATCAGACCTGGTTTGAACTTGACATATATGAGGCTAATTCTCAGCAAGATATTTGCCAACAGTGTTTGTGTGTCTATTAAATATTGACATGCTAATTGTAATTGTGAAAAGCTGCATTTAAATGGCTTGCTGTTAGATTCGATCATTCATATATATCTTTACAATTAAATAACATAATGACCTACATAGAAATATTGGTCTATAATCTAAATTTATTGTAGTGTTTTAGAATTCTCTTTCCAAAATCTATCCAAATTTAAGGTTGCAACTTATAGTTGAAGGATGCATATATCTGGGCTAAATAACAATTGATAACTTCCATTTTAAAGTGAAAGTTTTGGTTCATCTGATTAAAATCTTAAATGCCCAAATTGTGGAGCCTATTGGAGGATCGAGGACGAGAATGTCAACGAAAGCACCACCATTTTGACAGAAGTTCACCTTAGTGCAAAACCAATGCACCTTTGGTTATGTTCTCTCCCCCAATTGGAGGATCGGGGAAGAGGACATCACCAGAAGCCCTGCCATTTTGGCAGACGTTCAGGCCAGGTTATGTCCATGAAGATGCGGGTGAAGATAGAAGAGAGAAGATGAAAGAGAGAAGATAAAAGATAGAAGAACAAGATGGTCAGAAGCGGAAGTGGTTAGCAGAGAAGGTAGGGTGAGAGTGTGAGTGAAATGGCCCACAAATTTTTTGAGCGTTTTGCTTAATTTTAATCTATATTGACTAACTCAATGAAACAATTGATATGTAAGTTAATTATAGAGCATTTTTGCATTACCAGCAACCATGTAAGCAAATTACTATACACGACTAATGAAGAGAAATGTATACTATTAACAGTTTAGAATAATATTATATGAATAGTAGACTTGCCCTTTTGGTTTAGACAAAGCTTGGAGTGCTTTTTCAATTCAGAAAGGAAATTTGTCACTCACACTCTCTCACACTCTTTGTCACAATGATCTTGAGAATACAAGTGAGGAACCCAGTATGCAGCAATGGCACTGATGAACTGTAGGAATCTTCAGACAAGCCGGGTCAGGAGAGAAGAAGGCAGCGAAGTCAGGGACAGGCACGGGTCAGCAACAGAGATGGTAGTCATACAAGCCGGATCAGGAATGGAGAAGGCAGCAAAAGTCAGGGACAGGCACAATTCAGCAACGGAGAGACAATCAGGTAAGTATTCTGTGATAGGAACTGCTCAGCCAGAGCAATAACCGAGCACTGAATGGAAGTCCAGCGAGGCATACTATAAGAGAGTGGGCGTGGTTCGCCCCCATGCCTACCGCCCATCACTTGCGACGGGGATACTGAGGAGGACCTGCCCCGGGTGCCTGCTGGATGCTGGCACCCCAAAGCAAGGTCCCGGAGCTGCGGGAGAGGTAAGTTTAGAGTACCCACTAGATGCGGGTACTCGGGTGAATTACTGCGTTGCGGTCTGTGATGCGGACTCACTTCAGTCTCACTTTCTCTCACACTCTCTATGAATCTCTCACATCCTCTCTTAGCTTGCTTATTCTTCTTGGTTTTCTGTATTGTTTCTTCTGTCTTTTTCTTCATCCACTTCTCCATAGTGTCCGCAGTAAACCAGGCTTTCTTGTGCTTGTCAAAAAGAGTGATGCCTCTGAGCATATTCCCTCCCTTGATTGGAAGAATGGGGAGAAGCAGCCCCCCATGGCTCTTACCTTTTGCATTATTCTGGAATCTTATAGTACTTCCCCAAAATGGCAGAGCCATGGGCACAGCCTCACACCTGTTCCTGAAATTAGCAAGGTGTCCTCCATCATAAAGTATTTAATGAATAAATATTGCAATAATATCAGGTTACTCTTATTATAATTTATGTTATAAAAAAAGGAATAGAATCTTGATACGTTACCCATTTCAAATATATTTCCATTTTTCCAAATATGTTCTGAATTATTGTATATATATATATATATATATGTATGTATGTATTACTTTTGCCCATATCCTAAAAACTTCTATTCCAATAACTTTACACCATTGGGAAACGTTCACAAAATAAACTGTTCCCACCCAATTATATGACTTGATGGTTGTGCCACAAAGTATTCAACATTGCAGAGAGTAAAAAGAATCATGACGTGCCTTCCATGACTGGATATTTGCTGTTTTCACATTGCTATTGCTATAATTACATCATTTTTTCTTTTTTGCCCAGCGCTCTCCTATAAAACTTTCATTGTGGACATTAGTTTGTGATTCCACTGAAATTTCTTAAACTATTGCCCACCTCTCTCTCTGTTATTTAATAAAGTACACAATACACATCTTGGCATTTCATTGATTTTTTATTTTTGTTTTATAAACATTAAGGTAATAGTCCCAGACCTATTTTTTTTTTACTGGATGAAGACCTCATTAAAAGAAAAACTAAACCTTAAAACATAGCCATAAAAATGAATGAGGGTCTCTGTACACGTATATATTTATTACAGCTGTCTTTCACTGTGTTCATAATAGATTTAATTTGTGTTTTCAAATACTTGATATTCAGATTCTGTGCTTCACAATATTTCATGTTAGAATGAAAGGAAGTTATGTTTCATTGATTTGCCTTTTCTGAAATATTCAAGGATGCGTGAAAACATTGTTTTCTAGCAAATTTGAATGGTGCCAATTAAATTCTCCAGATGTAAGGAAGAAGATATGTGATGATTTTACCAATTTTGCAAGTAATAGATGCTATGATAGTTTTCATATGGCTTTCAGACTTTCAGTGTACAACAGTAGATAAATAGACCATTTTGAGAACTATCTGCAGCGATCCATGTAAATATTACCTAATCTAAGATGTTTTAGGATTATGGAGTTATGTTTAAACAATAGAAGGTGCCAGTAGAATATATAATTAGTGGTACTTTAATCTTACATGAATACAGTTTACACATTGTATTTGGAAATTCTAAATATCAACTCATATGAAGTAGTTAGTTTATCATTCTTACTGTACGACTTTGGGCAGACAAAATTTTAAATTTATATATATGTTTTTATTTATATATATATATAGTTTTTCATTTGAATCTAGCATAATGTAACAATTACAGTTGCATCAATTTTTATTTAAATTACAGTTAACAAATGGTACATTTTTACAAGGGGGTGCACAAAAAGTTATTTTACTTGTTACATATTGACTTGTAGATAAGGCAACTCAGACAGAAGGAACATTGAAGGAACAAAATATTCCATTTTCCTCACCAACGTTCTATACCAAGTCAGGTTCTCACTCTGATTTTTCTTAGGAAATCCCTAGGGATTTCTTGACAAACCAGAATAGAGATGCGGAATAGAAAAAAAACTTGAAAAAAATGTACTCTAGGCTAGTTGAACAAAAGGCATAACACAAAAGAAGACAAATGAACACTTCTTAGGACAGCTAATGTAAGTGGTTTTAACAACTACTGCATGTATCACTTTCAGGGAGTAGTTTTAAGGTTATTTAGTGAGTTAGTGAAGGAAAATATGAAAATATCATTGACAATCCATATTGACCCACATTTCTTGATGCAGAAGTATATCACTCTAATGTCAAAACCTGGCTAAAATACTGGTACTGATGATTATATAGAACAAGAAGAACAGCGTCAATACGTGTACATGTGATGATGTGTGCCATTATAAAAATCATAGTGTTATCAAAAAGGTAACATTGTGCCTACAGTATATACAGGCATAGGAATACATACAAATAGTTGTTAAAAAAGAGGGCACACCAGGAATTTTCAGCATGGAATAATGTATTTAAAACCGCATTTTCAGTTTCAAAAGTGAGTTCTGTGTCAAACTAAATATGTAATATGTAAATCCATGATTTTATGATAAAAATTCTCTTTTTTGAAACTATTTCATAATGGCTGGATTATGCATCAAGGATATTAACTATTGTGGTTGTGTGCATGGTCTTTTGCTTCATATATATTCACATATTTTTGCATATATATATATATATATATATATATATAATATAAACACACACAGTGCTGTGAAAAAGTATATATACTATTTTGCATATGTGTCACCACTTAGATGTTTCAGATCATCAAAATAAAATATTACGCAAAAAAATAATGTAAGTCAAACAAAAATTTTAAATTATAATTTTTTATATATAGGAGCTACCCAACCCTACCTATCCCTATGTGAAAAGGTAATTGCCTCATTATTTCCTAAAACAATCAATTAACCAAATTAGATTTATAATTGGGTTCAATTTCACTAGACACACCCAGGCATGATTACTTAAAGCAGTGAATGAGTGGAACTTTTTGGAGGACATAGGTCCCATTACATGTGGCGTAAAGCTAACACACATTCCACAAAGAAAATTATACCAACAATCAAATGTGGTGGCAGTGTGATGGTTGGTTTGCTGCTTCAGGACCCGGAAAACTTGATAAAACTATGAACCCTGCTCTCTACAAGATATTCCTGAAGGAAAATATCCAACCATCAGTTTGTGACCTAAATCTCAAGTGTAGTTGGGTTATGCAGCAGGACAATAAGCCAAGGCACTCAAGCAGGTCCACCTGGCTTAAATAAAATGAAGGTTTTGGAGTCGCCTGGTCAAAGCCCTGACGTCAATCCAATTAAGATGCTATGGCAAGACCTTAAAAGGCATTTCATGCTCCCTCCGTTGTGGCTGAATTAAAAAAACTGTTAAGAAGAATAGACCAGTTATTGTAAACTTTTGATTGTATTTGTTTCCACCAAGTGTGGCACAACCAGTTACTAGAATTTGGTGGTCAATTACTTGTTTGGTGGGTGATATAGGTTCTGATGAACTCTTTACCTTCAATTAATGAAACAATCATTTAAAAGCTGCATTCTGTTTTGACTCATGCTGTTTTTGTCTTTTATTAAGATTGGATGATCTGAAACATTTAAGTGTGACAAATAAGCAAAAAATTAGAAGAAATTAGAAGAAAGGGGCCAAATACTTTTTTCACAGCATTGTATATTTCATACTATCATTTATACTTATCTCCTTCATCTTCTCAATGTCCTTCTCATTCTCCTGTCTGGATCTGACCCTAACTTGTTACTTGATGGATTATCAAAGTCCAATGGCCACATTTACCTGATGGTACCATGTCTAATAAATGTTTTCATTTTGAATCTGGGTGAATGAGGGTAGACTTTTTCACATGCATTTTTATTTTTTTGCAAATTCAGTGATTCATACAAACCCCCAAAACGAGGCCAGATCCCCCCCAATAATCGGATGAAAACAAAGCAAAAATTCCTGAATTTTCATACCAAATTTGTGGGTCTACATTCATTCAGACTCCCACTTTCTCACACTCTAATTCTTCTTCATTCTCTCTCTCTAATACTCTCTAAATGTTTCTCTACCTTCTCTGTCGACCATTTCGGCTTTTGTCTTTTATCTTCTCCCTAGTCTTAAATTTATCCCTTCTATATTTAATCTGGAGTCTTAAATCTTCTATCTTTGTCCGTAAAATAGCGGTGTTTGCGGTAATGTCCTATCCTAGTTCTCTCATTGAGGGAGAGGATGTTGGGGTATTACTGACCTAAAACACAATGTATTTAAGCACAGTCAAATGCCCAATATAATTCAAATACTCTTTTTGTGCTGACCAAAAACTAGAGGTTTTTCCTAAAAAAAAAATGGAAAAAAATGATGCAGTTCATGTAAGTGGTATATATAAATTATAGACATAGACTACAGTAGTACACCATAGCAATCCACCCAAACCAGTACATTTTCTGCACTACAATAAAATATTATTACTTTATTACCATATTTGCTTGAATATAAGCAAGGTTATTTGTAGAGCAAATACTCTGAAAAATACCCATCATCTTATATTTGAGGATGCCTTATAATCGGACGTCAAATAGAGGCCAGACTATTAAACTAAGATCCAGATGCCCCGCAGCGCTGCAGGGGGCCCGGATCCTCCACTTTCTCTGGGGCTTCTATGATAGAGTGTCGTCATGACCTTCTGGTGCTCCATCATAGAAGCCCCAGCGGAAGTGCCAGGTAGACGTGGAGCTTGTCTGCACGCACAACACAGACATTCACCGGCAGCGCTGCAGGGGACCTGGATCCTCTCCTCTGGCAGCCATTGAATGTCTGCGCGATGCACGCAGTCAACCTCCACATCCGCCCAGCACTATCCAATGGACAGATATGGTTCAATCAAAGCATCGTTGGTCAGTTCACTCCCTGGTTAGAGGGGCCATAAAACCATTAGACATATGCCAGATCCATGAAGGTGTCAAATGTCCCCAGGAATAAGTTGTTTGTAGTTTATTCGAATTGTGGGAGAATTAATGGTTGGTGATGTTATAATGGGAGATGAATTCTCTGTCTCTGTTGAGGCCAGTAATTAGGGTATTAAAACGGTATATTAGTTTGATCTCCCACATCTTTCTCTCCCTCTGGGTGCGGAACGATCCCATCAGTACTGACAGCTTCACATCCTGAATGCTGTGTCCAGGCTGACAGAAGCGTTCTCCAACAGGTGTATCTATTTTTTCCTGGTTGATGGTATGTCTGTGGGAATTAAACCGTTTGTGTAATGCTTGGCCTGTTTCCCCCACGTACATCGCTGTCGGGCATTTAGCACACATGATAAGGTACACCACGTTAGATGATTTGCACGTAAAGCAGCCATTGGTTTTGTGGTGTAAGTGTGAGCCTGGTATCTGTATTTGATCTGTGGGAAGGATGTGTGCACAGGTCTCACATCTCTTTTGTTGGCAGGGATAGGTAACATAGTAACATAGTAACATAGTTCATAAGGTTGAAAAAAGACCAAAGTCCATCAAGTTCAACCTATATACATATTGTGTCCCTACTGTACTATTTGTTGTTCGCCTGTGAAGGGTGCTCCTCACTATACATTGTTTGAGATTGGGAGGTTGTTTGACAAACTAATATACCGTTTTAATACCCTAATTACTGGCCTCAACAGAGACAGAGAATTCATCTCCCATTATAACATCACCAACCATTAATCCTCCCACAATTCGAATTCACTACAAACAACTTATTCCTGGGAACATTTGACACCTTCATGGATCTGGCATCTGTCAAATGGTTTTATGGCCCCTCTAACCAGGGAGTGAACTGACCAACGATGCTTTGATTGAACCATATCTGTCCATTGGATCTCTGCTAGTCCAACTTATTTACTGCTGAACAAATTCCCCAATACCTCTGTGTTTATCTAATGTCTTTGTTAATGTGTGAATTGTGCTTTTGTATTTAGACAAGTCTTTGTTAGTTTCATTAATGCCTGAGGAAGGGACCTAACAACTTGGTCTCGAAAGCTCGCAATCAAACTCTCAGTTAGCCAATAAATGGAATAATTTTAACTATACTTTTCTCCTATTATGATTCAATAATACAATAATATGTTTATTAAGTGTATGATGTCAACCTATAAATTAACAAACACCAAATGAAATTATTTGAGTTTCCCAATCTATTCTGTTACCGTCAAAGTGGCAATATTAATAATAATATATTTTCCCTATTATCCTTTAACCTTAAAGCACCTTTTTTACACAATAAGAAAGAAGGAAAAGGTTAAAAGAGGAAGAGATGCAGCCATATTACTATCTCTTTTTTATATTTACATAGACAGTCCTAAGAAGTGGGAAAAAACAAGAAACATTTTTTTATCAGAACATAGACCCCATTTAACCAAAGTGGACCATCACTTGTGTAGGCTTTTGTGTACGTGAGCATGAATATGTATGTGTAAGTATTTGTGTATTAGCATGGATGTGTAAGTGTTGGGGCTGGCACAGACTGTTTGGGGGACTGACAAGTTGCAGGGGCAGATCCAGAGCCTGATTTCGGGAGAGGAACTCACAATAACACACACACCCAGAAAGACACATCCAGACACTGGCACTCGCGATAATAAGGACAAAACTGATCAAAAGAAATTGCAAAAGTGCCGAAAATGTATCATGATTCGTCCATTTATCGTCATGTGTAGCCGCCGTCATTACAAGCCGTTTTGGTGCCAACACAAGCCGTTTTGGAGTTTTTTTTTATCTTTAATATTGGGAGAATTCAGTCCTGCTCCACGGGGCTGCATGTGCCTATCATCTGTCAGTGTCTGCCTGCCCAGGCCCAGTGCCTTACTACAACTGATGCTGCTGCACATCTTTGACTATCCTTAGGTGAGTCCAGAAGGTGTCAGGAAGCTCCCCCTTTGAGATCGCCCCCTGAATGGACCCCATTATCCCTAAATATACATATTTTTTCTAGCGTTTATTTACCTTGAACTGGGAGGGATTTTCCATTCAAAAAAATAATTTTAAAAATGTATTGACCCATATAAAAATTAACTGCCCATATTGTCTATTGTCAAAAGTCAGTCTTAACCTCAGCCTTGTAATGGGAATCATAGTTATAGTTGTAGTGGAAAAAACATTCTTCT